>PISX010020207.1:0-36364 GCA_004024625.1 Mellivora capensis | reverse complement strand
CTAAACTCTCCACCTATAAAACTAAAACTTAAAAGATTCATGTTTTTCACTTGGGTACTCATTGCTTTTATGTTTTGTGGAGAAAAACTAAGAAACAATGAGGAGAGAGAGAGAGAGGGATTTCATATAGCTGATGCTCCTTCTAGTCTTCCACTGCCAAGTTCTTTCTTAATTATTTGGGAAGATGCACCATATCTGTTTTCTTCTCACTAAAACCTACCAAGTAAATGATAGGGGTGACATAATTACTAAAGTGCATGCAATTTTATTCCGCTTATTACATGTCCTGAATTTCATAATGTCAAAGTGGTTTGATCTATATTTCTCTTTGTGGCAAATCTATTCATGTGATATATTTGAACAAACACCTTAGAAGGATCACTTAGCATAGACTAAGTTTCAGGAAGTTAGTTTGAGTGATAAGTTAAGAAAGAATACTATTTAGATGGTTCTAATAATATCTGGACACACAGAATTCTATATTCAGAAGGCAGCCTTTCCTAAGGTCCTGTTTTTGTTGTTTCTGATAGCTTTTTTGTAAAATCCATTAATGCCTATCAAAACAAAGAGGAATAAGGTCCTGAAAGAGGAAGGAGTATTAGGCCAGGTGCCTAAGTTGTCAAGAGAATCAGAAGAAACAAACCAAAGAAATATGGTATGGTTCAGATAATTAAGACTAACCTCTGTATAAGCAAACTGAAGACTCAAGGACTGTTCTTTATCTATAGAAGAAGACACTGCTGCTCCAGAAACAATCTGGGTACTAATATTATATTCCTAGGATCTTTCTTTTTTAATTTTATTTATTTAAGTAACCTCTACACTGAGGCTCGAACTCATTACCCCGAAATTAAGAGCCAAATGTTCTACCAACTGAGTCAGCCAGGTGCCCCTAGGATCTCTTCTTAGATATCAAAAAGAGTTATGCTCCCAAGTGGCTTTAATATGATGTCCAAATTAAGTGCTCCCTACCACATGAAAGAGTTTGAAAATACCTTGAAATGAGTTACTTCTCTTGGTTAGAGTAAATGATCTACTGTAAACATTAAAGAATAAGAAAAGAAAAAAATCAAGACCCCAAAATTGAGTAGATAAAGTAGAAGATTATTTCACAAAGCTATCCAGGGTCCCAATTTCCTCCTTCTATCTTGTTGCTACAAAAACCTCCATGTTCTCCTACTCATTTGCATGGTAGAAGGTCAATGATTTCCATGTCTGTGTTTCAGATCATGGGAAGGGGAACAATGTCAAAGTCCAAGGAGAGAGGTCTTTTTTTTTTTTTTTTAAAGCTTGAGATGCCTGGGAAGTTGCTTGTGTTTTTTTCCCCTCACTTTTTATTGTTCAAACCTAGTTGCATCATCTGATCTAATTGCAGGATAAATGGGGAAAAGATCACTATGCATCTTGGAATGGATAAACATTTTTTGAGGGATGCTAGCCTGCTGCTACAGCACTATATCTATGTATTATTTCCTCATCTCCAATCTCTTTCATCCCATCTAAATGTCTATCATCTGAGATATATACTCAGCACTAATGGTCTCACATGAATGGATTAATTTACAAGAAAACTGTAGGGTCACAGAGTTCTTAGTGTCCAGTGCCTAGAATCAGTGACAGTGCTAGCTTTTCTTCCCTCATCAAAGCAAATAAATCTACAAAATAGCAGCACAAAATTGTAGCCAAAGACTAAACATATCTTTCATAAAGTAAGAGTTTGTGTTGCTATCAAACAATGGGACGTGGAACACTCTCATGACTGCAGAGAGTTGTGGGCTTGACAGCGAATAGCAGGCTTTAGACACTGAGCTGTATTTCAAAATTCACAGTATAATTGACTTAAAAACAGAATTCTTGAGTAAAATAATAAACCAAGTATTTAAAAAGATTAATGACAAATAAAAACTCTAAAACTACTCATGCAGCAAGCCAAATAGCTCAATTTGTATCAAATTCTTGTCAGAGATTGTGGTGTGATCATTTTTACTAAAAATGTCCCTGTAAATTGCCATGTGATTAAACCAGAATCATTTATTTACAAATTCCAATTTGGAAGACGTCTAACATATGTTTTCCAGTCTATTTAATTTCCCTAAGTACTCTCTTGGACATTTTAGTATTAACAAGGCTTTTTATTTTTCATTATATCTTATAGCCTTGAATAATTTGGCCATAATAAAAATGATTAATGAGTCCAAATGGAGATTGTGGGCATATGCCCTGTATGAGTATCACCTACTCAGGAGCTGTTTTTCACCCAAGATAAAGGCTTCCCCAAAGAACAGTAAGATTTCCTGCAGAGGTTACTTGAAAAGTCAAAGCAGCATTAATGTGTGTCCATTGAGCTCTGTGTGAGGATATATAGTATATTAAATATCCTGTGAAGAATACCTCAACCAGTCTCTCCATACTCACATATGTCTTCCTAGCTGTCAGAAAAATCTTTTGATGGCTTGCCAGTCTTTTTCTTATGGTCCCTAGGTAACCAGAACAAATAATGATAAAATACTTGTGTCAGACACTGAAGTCAGTTCTGTCTTATAGTCCTTGCCAAGTCAAGCCTGTAAATCCTCCCTCCGTAAACATCCCTGGTTTGGCTTCCTCCTCTGTGGACCCGCTGTCTCATCCAGCTGATGAGTCAGTCTACTATCCCAGGAAAATGACAGCTTTAGAAAGGATGGGTGGGTGGAGGAAGCATTGCAGTTTATCTGCTGTGGGATCTCACTGGTCTGTGTGCTTTGTGACTGCTTGGCTGGTCCAGAGAAAACTTGATGTGGAAGTAGGGAAACATAACTTTATAAGGAAGAGGTGGGCAGGGTATAAAAAGAAACTGGTCACTTTAAGTATGACTCATTGAGTTTTATTTTATTATACTTACTATTATTATTTTATGAATTAAGCTCTTGGTTTGGAGTTAGATTAATAACATAACTGCAGAAACTAAACCAAGAGAAAAAACAAATAATCTGACAGTAAAAAAAATTTCTGTATTGAGTCACATTCTGTTATTTTGGCTAGTGGTAAGATACAGGAACAGAATTACCAAGATCATCTTTAGTGCTGTTACACCAAGTATTTCCATATTTCCTCCTTTCAGGTACATGATAGGATTGTACTTCTTTACTCTTCAAATTTAGCAAGTCCAACATGACTTGCTTTGGGCAATGAAAGAAGCCAAGGCATAGGATGCTCTGATATCAGATGTTTAAAAGAATCCTTGTTTATGTCTATGTTTACTTAGAAGATTTTTACTTCCTTCCTGCTCTGTTTCTGTAGACAAAAGGGCCAGAACCTAAGCTTCCCTTCTCTCATAAACCCCTGAGAGACCCATGCACCAGCCTGAAATTGTTCCTTACTTTTTTCAGTTGCCAACCCCCCTCACTGCCCCATCTCTGGAGTATTAAAGAATTGGTGACTCAGAGAGCAATTCGGTTGGTATTACACCAGGTTTTGCAGATAAAGGTAAAAGACATTCACTTCAGTCAAAGTTGGAAATGGTGCATATGCACATAACACTTGGTTTCCTGTGACTTAGAGTGTGATTCTTTGCAAATAAATGGTCATGATTCCAATTTGAGCCTTATGGCCGTTTCAAAGGGGAAGGAGAAATAAAGCAGACTGAGGGGATACATAGAAAAATGTAGGCACCTGGTCCATAAGAGAATAAATTGGAATGCAAAATGTGTAAATGACACAGATAGGATATATCATAAGAGGTCAGGAAATGAGGCTGGTTTAAGTGTTCAGGGAGTGGCATGTAAAAACATAGAGTGTGACTACTTAGATGTGACAGCCATTACAGAGAATTAGAAAGCGTCTTCTAGCATATGTATAGCATGAAAGTCACATAATTCTGACTTTTTTTTTTGAAAGAAAGGGCTGACAAGATATTTAATAAGTTTTCTAATTTTAAGGTCAAATATAACAGATCATGCCACAAAGTTCCAGAATGTCTTCACAGAGGATGTGAATTTCCTTGGTTCTTGAAGGACAGAAAGGCTGATATAGGCAAAAATAAAAATAAAAAGGTAGAGTGATCAAATCGTGGTAGTTGAAAAGGACAAAAGGTATTTGGGGTAAAATAACAATAGCTAGCTTTGACTGAGTGCTTTCCATGTGTGGAACAAGGCTGGAAGTGTTTTACATGGATTGATCTACTTGTTTCTCAATTCAATAAGGTAGGTTCTCTTCTCTCATTCTATAGATTTGAAAACTAAGACAGGGGTTAAGTAATGTGAGTAGAGGTGGAATTGTAACTGGAATTCCAACTTACCTACTGTGTTATAGTTCCTTTAATAAACTTAACTGAAAGAAAGTTTCTTGTAAACTACCCAGAGAGAAGGATGGAAAGCTAAAATGAAGTCAGCATATGGAAAAACCTCACATGCCAGATTAAAGGGTTTGGGTAAATTCAAAAGTGTTGAATATACTTTAAAAGACAAATATATTCTTACTGAGAGAGGATAGCACTATATGTTAAAAAGACAGCCTGAAGCAGAAGACATTTTGTGTACAAGCATAAGTATACAGACCAACTTGAAGTTAAATTAAAGACATGCTACCCAAGCTTTAGAAGTTCCGAAATTTTGAAATGAATTATTCTATACTCTAAATTTGTTACAAATACCTGGGGAAGTTTATTTCTGAATGCAAAGAGAATACACCAAACTCACTCTGGCAGCATTTAAATGTTACTTTCTCAATGTCCCACTGGCTGGTTTGGATAAGATATATTAAATCTGAGTTTTCACCCATACTTAGATTATCCCCTTTCTGGTCTTAATTTTTTTCTCTACTTGTTGGAAGAAACTAGATTTATATCTAGGTATGGCAAAGAGATAACTGCATGCAATAACAAAAATGCAATCCTACTTCCTGGTTGCTCAAAATCTCAAGCTTAAGAGCAAATAGACTTTGTGGATTACCTTTATAGAGTATGATCTTCAGTATTTGGACCTTTCCATGCAACCATACTAAAGATAACACTTTACTTCACTTCTCTTAAAGACATTGGACAGGATGGTGAAGCATCTTGTTTGATCTTGTTTCTTTATTCTAAAAGTATGCATTTCATCCCTATGAGATAAAAGAATGGGAGATCCTCCAGCCTTGGTTTCCTTCTGTTCATTTGCTTTTAGGACAGCCTTCTCTCATATCCACATATACCTGATCATGTACAGGTGATTCTTGCAGGAAGTCTGTAATAGTAGTTTTGTTTTGTTTAAGATTTCATTTATTCATTTGTCACAGAAAGAGAGAGTACCAGCAGGGGGAGAAGCTGGCAAAGGCAGTCACAGAGGGAGAAGCAGTCTCCCCACAAAGCAAGAAGACCAACAAGGCACTGGATCCCAGGACCCTGGGATCGTGACCTGAGCCAAAGGCAGAGGCTTGCTCGACGGAGCCATTCGGTTATCCCAAATGATAGTAGTTCTTAAACTGGGCTGAGAGGGGCAAATAATTCCTCTCTGCAGGGCTATTCCCAGAATGCTCTCTCTTAATGGGGAATATGGTAGTGTTTACCTTCTATGGATTTTTTGTTTTGTTGTTGGCTTTTTTAAATCCCCTGTGGCACCTTGAAAACAAAACAAAAAAAAAAAACAAAAAAACAGCCTCTAACTTACTGAATTTTAGAAACTCAAAATAGTATGGTGAGAAGATTCGTAATTATACCTATCTCTCAGGGCATAATGACTTAATTAATATACCTTTCATGAGTCTTTGCACTGTGGGAAGCTCACAGCTGCACAGACTGATGGAAATTAAGGTGTTGTGAAGTGCAGAAACCTGAGTGTTTTGATTGTGTGTGTTTTAAATGTTTAAAACAGATTTTTTTTCTTTATTTTGGATTAATTTGTGTGCAGACTTCAGCTCTTGTCTTTCTTCAGTCTGTAGATGATAAGTGTGGAGGAAGACAAAAGTATCTAAGGTTGAACCTCCTAAAGTTGATAATGACAAAAATCAATCTTGGCTGGATATCCCCGTCTCAAGGTGATTTCAAAACATGCCTTTTATTACATTTGCTCTATTTTTCTCAGCTATTAACCCAAGAGTATTTCAAAATGGTTTAGGAGTGAGTGTTTTATTTTTAGTCTCACCACCTGAATGGACTCTTAGGGACCATGTATTTCATTTTTTAAGTCCCTTAGAACTCATGTGAATTTATACTTCCCCTCTTAAAAAAAAAAAAGTTAATATATCACATTGCATCACTGTCTTTTGTTTATTAGAAGTGAGAGTTGAATTTGTTTGAATCATTTGAGCTCCTTCCCCAAAAGACTCAAATGTCAATGAAGCTCAATCAGGCCCCTGAGCATTTCTTATGGAGGGAAATTGGCTATGGAGGCTAACATTTGAGCATAGGCCAAGTGTTCTAGGTCTCTCTCTCTCTCCCCTTCTTTCTCTCCCTCTTCATGCCACCTCACCCCCAAGCTTCCACAGCCCTTGGGCTTGTCATATTTCTCTCTCTCTCTTTTTTCTGCAAACTTTGGAAATAAAGAATCATATATTTTTGTGTGAATGGTTTTGCCTATTAAGCTGAATTTATATGCTGTGAACAGAGGGTGAAAAAACCAGGAATATCACAATCTAATAATTTGGTAAAATTGAAAGAAGAGTGGTCAAATAATCAGAAAATACTTGTGCATGCCAAGTTCCCACTCTGATGTAAGAAGTTCCCATGAATTTGGAAAAGTAAATAAAGCAGAGAAATTTCAAGTTATAGTTCTATAACCTCAGGCATATCCAAGCCAGCTGCAATGCACCAAAATGCAAAACCATAATGAAGCTGTTAACTCTAATACCAATTTCTGAAATTTGGGAATCCCAATGCTCACAGAAGAGAACCTACTACTAGACACAGTTTAATAACTCAGGTAGTTGGCAAAAACAATATTTTCTTCCCCTTTATACGACCAATTCCCCATAATTTTTAATAATACATTTCTGTACCTTCTGTCCAAAGGTATCTCAAATAATATGAAAATCTAAGTAAACAGACTTTAGTCCATTCTGTGCAGTGATGATAAGTGTCTATGTATATTGGGAAATAAATATTTATTCGTGGTATTTACCCTAGATACTCCAATTAGCCCACTATATTTAGAGCCAATAAATATATATTACATGAAACTTAGAAGAATTATAGAGTATACAATATTTTGATTTACTAAAATAAATAGGCAGAGTAGTGCAGTGATAACAAGCACAATCCTTTACACTTAAAAATACCTTTATTTGAAGATTCCTCCATGTACTTTCAGAATGGGCTTGAGCATATCACTTTTGTAGCCTCATCATATACAATGCTTGAAGTGTCAATGGATATATCATAGTACTTTTCTGAAATTAAATTAGATAACGGTTATTATCTTAAAATTTTATTTTATTTTTAAAGATTTATTTACTTATCTGAGAGAGAGAGAGAGAGAGTAGGGGAAGGAAGGTGGAGAGGGAAAGAGAAAGAGAATCTCAAGCAGACTCCCTGCTGAGTGTGAAGTCCAGTGTGGGGCTCAATCCCACAACCCTGAGATCATGACCTGAGCCAAAACCAAGAGTCAAATGTTCAACTGACTGATCCATCCAGGTGCCCCTAATTATAATCTTTAATACTCACTATATAGTATATAAATTATTATATACTGGTCATATGATCATATGTATAAAGTATAAAATAAAATATTAAAATCATAAGTACTAATTTATAAGCACTAACTACCCAGCTCATAGTACAAAGAAGTCTTTCCTAAAGAAGCTTACAACATATTTGAAAAGATGAGACATACATATCTAAAATAATATTTCTTATTTTAAAATTCCTATGAGTGATGAAGGTCGTTCAGCACATTTCCATGACTATTGGTCTTGTGGAAGAACCCAGGTATGCTGGGGAGGAAGTGACATGTAATAGGTCTCCTAACTTCAGTAGTAAACATATTTGCTATCAAAATTGCTTTGGTGTGTTAGGAGTGCAAGAAACTGTGTGGAGAACTGCACTAGCTCTGAAGATTAAATGAGAAAATAACATTCTGCTTTTCAGCAGGGGATATGCCCTTGGAACTGGCTTTAGTAGACTATGATTGAGTATCCAAATGTCTACAAAAGAGAATCACAAGTTGAAATAGGTTCTCTTGGCACATGGCCTTAGAGAGGTATGTTGGCTAGGAGATACTGACTGGTTGGGTAGCAAGGCAACCTGTGAAGTGGCAGCTCCCATGGTGAAATCTACCATCTGTTGGTCCCCAGCCCTCCAGGTTCTGGCACTCAGACCTGTCAGCACCCTGTTTGGTGGAACTTACAGATGCCAGTTGATGCTAACAAAGCTCATGTGACCAATGTTTAAGACTAGGGTGCCAACTAAATAATTCACAATAAACAGAAAGAACTTCAAAACATGCTGGAATCTTACATAAAAGACACTAAAACATTCTCTCCCTACTGGCAGATTATATTAATGGGAAGAAAAATGGTATTTCAATACCCATTCCCCCTATGTCTTTATATAGGGGGACAGAACCCCAAGTTGAAGCTGGACATATGACCATCTGGCTAAAGACTTCCATGCAGTTTGGATTGGCTATGTAATCAAGTTCTTACCAATGCGCCTATGGATGGACATGATGAGTTACTCCTAAAGAAGGAGTTATAACATGTAATGCCTGCTGGGCTGAATGTGTGGTGGCAGAAGCCAGAACACTTACTTTACTCCAAAAGTTGAAGGTCACACACTGAGACAGGCAGAGCAATGCATTTGAAGAACTATGGAATCCAACACATGGAGTCTCCTTGTTAGCACTATCTCTTTATGTTGGACTTCTTTAATTGAGAGAAAATAAGAAATAAGAGTCTATCCTTAAAGTACTAATTTTGTTTTGTTTTTCTTTTTAAAAGATTTTTTTATTTACTTATGACAGAGAGAGATAGTGAGAGAGGGAACACAAGTACAGGGGAGCTAGAGAGGGAGAAGCAGGCTCCCCACTGAGTGAGCAGGGAGTCTCATATGGGAGTTGATCTCAGGATCCTGGGATCATGTTCTGAGCCGAAGGCAGATGCTTAATGGCTGAGCCACCCAGGCACCCCAAACTACTAATGTTTTGCCCATTGTTTCAAACAACAAAGTCCATTCCCTAACTAATAACCATGCTGACACCATTCCATTTTCTTAAGATGATTACCTCTTGCCCATTCTATGTAGCATCTGCCTCAATTTAAGTGTTATGGAAGTTGAGAGAAGTTTGCAGCCAATGAGTTTTGGGCAGATCAGAGAGTTGTATGTAGAAAGATTTGGCAAGAGAGGCCCATGCTGAGCAGAGGCCAAAGAGGGAATAAACATAGCATAGAGGGAGCAGTGTGGAGCCTATTGTGCCTGAAGCAATGAGGTTAATTTGGCAAATAAAGTCAGAAAAATGAGGGAGGAACACACTAATTATTAGCTAGATGATTTGATGAACTAAAGTATTCTGCTTTTGCATAATTCTGAGACATTTCTGGAAGCATATGCAATGAAGAAATTGAGAAATCTATTACAGATCTGCATATTCTTGTGACCTATTTCATCTATCTGTTATCCTGTTTAACCATTTTGATGCTTCTACAAAATAAGCCCAGAAATAACATGTAGAAGCACAAAGAACAATGACAGGAGTACCCTATAACAGGTCATTTCTTTTAAGCATCAAAGTGAAAAGCTGTTATATAAATTAAACACACACACACACACACACACACACACACACACACACACAAGTACATGTGTGAGCTTCCTGCTCAACATTTGATAATGATTCATAACTTCAGATAACTTTAGCCTGCCAATTGTCTAAAATAAAATTCTGTTACCCCACTGATGATTAATCATTTCCAAAAATAAAAGAGCATAAAGCAGTGGGTAAAAATAGGAAGAGGAAATGAAGAAAGAAAGGATCATAGATGAAAATGTGATTTTTGTAGAAGAATTAGTTACCTTCCCTGTTGGGATTTTTAAAGCTGTTCTCTAAAGCAAATACATCTGGGTTAGAAGGATTTAGTATTCCTCTGTCTCTACCTTTTTAAATCTGGTACCTTGTGAGATGGTTAGTCATGGCCACTCAAGTCTCCATTTATTCTGCTTGCGCCAGACAGAGAATGGTGACCTTGGGAAGAGAAGGTTTATTCTTCTTCTTCTCACTTTATCTTATTTCTGTTACTTTGCTTCAAGATCATCTCTTAATGTAAACAGTCTCTGTTTTATAAATGTAAGATTTAATGCATTTGATAGTAATTAAAAAGAGATTAATGGGGACCAAATATTTCTTTTACCATGTGGTAGACTTGTGCAATTTATTTTAACTTGTACTAATGGTCTTACCTTATCTTACTCAAGTCTTGTGAGTTGCTATTTTCATATCAAGTTATTGACCCAAGATATCTCAGCTGGAATGTGATACTGCTAGACTACATTCCCATGTGTCTGACCTCAAAACTATGTTCCTCAATTCTATTAAGTCTAGAGTCTAGCATCCTTGTACTTCCATTTCCTTCCACCTCAACATATGTCATTGGAGGTAATAATCTGCAGGTGTCTGATTAAGGATATTATATATGACTCCTCCCCAATCCCAGCTTACAAAAACATACACGGTCTCTTTTTATGTTAGCATCAGTGAATGAAAGGGTAGGCACTGGAGGATTTTGAGGTTGAATGATATCACCTAAACTTTATTTAAATAGGACCACTCTAACTGCTGGCAAGTTTGAGGGAAACAAGGAAAGGGAAAGTTTTTCTTTCTTTAAAATTTTGGGAGGCAATTTCTTCTAACAGAACAAAAAAACCCCAAATTCTAGTATGTGGCTCTGTTCTTTTCACCAGCCTAATCATATTCTTTTTTTTTTCTTTCTTTTTCCCACAGTTTCAGATCTCTTCTGATTTGTTTAGTGTATATTTCTCTGGGGTGGTTGTTAGATTTTAGCACTTTGTTCTTTAATTCATTTATTCTTCTGTAGATGAAAGGACAAAATGGAAAAACTTACCTCAATGGACAAGAGGCAGTACCAACTGCCAGAGACCTATCTATATGGACATTAGTAGATGTCAGAACTAGAGTTCAGAATGAAAATTATATACTAACTAGGCTTGAAAAAAACATAGACGATACTAGCGAATTCCTTTCTGGAGAAATAAAAGAACTAAAATTTAACCAAGTTGAAATAAAAGAAAAGCTATTAATGAGGTGCAATAAAAAATGGAGGCTCTAACTGCTATGACAAATGAGGTAGAAGAGAGAATTAGTTATATAGAAGACCAGTTGATGGAGAATAAAGAAGCTGAGAAAAAGAGAGATAAACAACAAATAGATCATGAGGGGATAATTCAAGAGATAAGTGATAACATAAGACAAAACAATATTAGAATAACTGGGATCCCCCAAAAAGAAGAGAGAGGGGCAGAAGGCAAAAAGAAGAGAGAGGGGCAGAAGAGCAAATTTAACAGAGACCTTCCCTAATTTGAAGAGGAAACAGGCATCAAAATCCAGGAGGCACAGAGAATCCCCTGCAAAATCAGTAAAAATAGGTCAACCCCCCATCATCTGATAGTAAAACTTACAAATCTCAGAGACAAAGAGAAAATGGGACAAGAGGTCTGTAACCTACAATGATAGAACTTATTGGCAGGAGACCTATCTGCAGAGACCTGGCAGGCCATAAAGGACTGACATGTTATATTTAGAGCACTAAATGAGAAAAATATGCAGTCAAGAATACTGTATCCAGCTAGGTTGTCATTGAAAAATAGAAGGAGGGATAAAAAGTTTCCAGGACAAACAAAAATTGAAAGAATTTGCAAACACCAAACCAGCCCTACAGGAAATATTGAAAGGAGTCCTCTAAGCAAAGAGAGAGCTTAAAACTAACAGACTGGAAAGGAACAGAGACAATATATAGTAACAGTCAACTTACAGGCAACACAATGGTACTAAACTCATATCTTTCAAAAGATACCTTGAATGTAAATGGGCTAAATGCCCCCAATCAAAAGACACAAAGTACAAGATTGGATTAAAAAAAAATACTCATCAATATGTTGTCTGCAAGGAACTCATTTTAAACCCAAAGACACTTCCAGATTTAAAGTGAGGGGGTGGAAAACCATTTAACATGCTAATGGACATCAAAAGAAAGCTGGAGTGGCAATCCTTATATCAAATAAATTAGATATAAAATAAAGACTCTAATAAAGAAAGAGGAAAGACACTATATCCTTAAAATGTCTATTCAAAAAGAAGATAAAACAATCTTAAATATATATGCCCCTAACATGGGAGCAGCCAGTTATATAAGCCAATTAATAACAAAATCAAAGAAACGCATCAACAATAATACAATGATAGGGGACCTTAACACCCCCTCACTGAAATGGGCAGATCATCTAAGCAAAAGAGCAACAAGGAAATAAAGGCTCTAAGTGACACACTGGACCAGATGGACATCATGGATATATCAGAACATTCCATCCCAAAGCAACAGAATATAAATTCTTATCTATTGCACATAGAACATAATCCATAACAGAGCACATCTTGGGTCACAAATCAGTTCTCAACTAGTACAAAAAGATTGGGATCATTCCCTGCATATTTTCAGACCACAATGATCTTAAGCTAGAATCAATCACAAGAGGAAAGTTGGAAAGAACTCAAATACATGGAGGCTAAAGAGCATTCCACTAAGAATTAATGTGTCAACCAGGATATTAAAGAAGAATTGGGAAAAAAAAATCATGGCAACAAATGATAATGAAAGTAAAACTGTTCAAAATCTATGGGACAGGGGTGCCTGGGTGGCTCAGTGGGTTAAAGCCTCTGCCTTCGGCTCAGGTCATGATCCCGGGGTCCTGGGATCGAGCCCTGCATCGGGCTCTCAGCTCAGCAAGGAGCCTGCTTCCTCCTCTCTCTCTGCCTGCCTCTCTGCCTACTTGTGATTTCTGTCTGTCAAATAAATAAAATCTTTAAAAATTAAAAAAAAAAATCTGTGGGACACAACAAAGGGAGTCCTGAGAGGAAAGCGTATAACAGTACAAGCCTTTCTCAAGAAACAAGAATGGTGTCAAACACAAACCCTAACAATACACATAAGGAGCTGGAGAAAATAAACCAAATAAAGCCTAAACCCAGCAGGAAAAGAGAAATAATGAACAGAGAAGAAATGAAATAGAAATCAAAAGAACAGTAGAAGAAATCAATGAAAGGAGGAGCTGGTTCTTTGTAAGAATAAGATTGATAAGCCCCTGGCCAGACTTACAAAAAAGAAAAGAGAAAGAACCCAAATTAATAAAATAATGAATGAAAGAGGAGACATCACAACCAACACCAAAGAAATACAAACGATTATAAGAACATATTACAAAAAACTATATGCCAGCAAATTTGAAATTCTGGAAGAAATGGATGCATTCCTAGAGACTTATAAACTACCAAACCAAACCAGGAAGAAATAGAAAACCTGAACAGACCCATAACCAGTAAGAAATTAAAGCAGTAATAATAAAAGCTCCCAACAAACAAGACCCCAAGACCAGATGGCTTCCCAGGGGAATTCTGCCAAACATATAAAGAAGAATTCATTCTTCTCCTGAAATTGTTCCATAAAATGAAAATGGAAAGAAAACTTCCAAACTCAGTTCATGAGGCCAGCATTTCCTTGATCCCAAAACCAGACAAAGACCCCATCAAGAAGGAAAATTACAGACCAATATCCCTGATGAACATGAATGCAAAAATCCTCACTGAAATACTACCCAATAGGATCCAACAGTACATTAAGAGGATTATTCACCATGAGCAGATGGGATTTATTCCTGGGCTTCAAGTTTGGTTCAACATCTCCAAATCAATCAATGGGATACAATACATTAATAAAAGAACAAGAACCATATGATACTCTAAATATATGCTGAAAAGCATTTGGCAAAGTACAATATTCTTTCGTGGTTAAAACTCCTCACAAAGTAGAGATAGATAGATGGTACATACCTTAATATCATAAAAGCCATCTATGTGAATATCATTCTCAATGTGAAAAGCTGAGAGCTTTTCTCCTAAAATCAGGAACATGGCAAGGATGTCCACTATCTCCACTGCTGTTCAATACAGCACAAGAGATGCTAGAATGATGACTCAGACAACAAAAAGAAATTAAAGGCATCTGAATCAACAAATAAGTCAAACTCTTACTCTTTGCAGATGATATGATACTTTATGTGGAAAACCCAAAAGACTCCACCCCAAAACTGCTAGAACTCATACAGAAATTCAGTTAAATGTCAGGATATAAAAGCAATACAAAGAAATTGGTTGCATTTCTATAGTAGACAGAAGAAAGAGAAAATTAAGGAGTTGATCCCTTCACAATTGCACCCAAAACCATAAGTCACCTAGGAATAAGTCTAACCAAAGAGGCAAAGAATATGTCCTCAAATAAATGTAGAATACTCATGAAAGAAATTGAGGAAGAAACAAAGAAATGGAAAAATGTTCCATGCTCATGGATTGTAAGAACAAATATTGTGAAAATGTCTATGCTATCTAACACAATCTACACGTTTAATGCAATCCCTATCAAAATATCATCAACACTTTTCAAATAAATGGAACAAATAATCCTAAAGTTTATATGGAACCAGAAAGGAGCCCGAAGAGCCAGAGAAATGTTGAAAAAGGAAACCAAAGCTGGTGGCATCACAATTCTGGACTTCAAGCTCTGTTACAAAGCTGTAATCATCAAGACAATATGGTATTGGCACAAAAACAGACACATAGATCAAACTAATGAAATAGAGAGCCCAGAAACAGACCCTCAATTCTATGGTCAACTAATCTTCAACAAAGCGGGAAAGAATGTCCAATGGAAAAAAGTCTCTTCAACAAATGGTGTTGGGAAAATTGGACAGCCACATGCAGAAGAATGAAACTGGAGCATTTTCTTATACCACACACAAAAATAGACTCAAAATGGATGAAAGGCCCCAATGTGAGACAGGAATCAATCAAAATCCTTCAGGAGAACACAGGCAGCAACCTCTTCAACCTCAGCCACAGCAACTTCTTCTTAGACACGTCACCAAAGGCAAGGGAAGCAAGAGCAAAAATGAACTGGTGAGACTTCGTCAAGATCAAAAGCTTCTGCACAGCAAAGGAAACAGTTAACAAAACCAAAAGACTGCTGACAGAATGGGAGAAGGTATTTTCAAATGACATATCAGATAAAGGGCTAGTATCCAAGATCTACACAGAACGGCTCAACCTCAACACCCAAAGAACAAATAATCCAATTGAGAAATGGGCAGAAGACACAAACAGACGTTTCTGTAAAGAAGACATCCAAATGGCCAACAGACACATGAAATAGTGCTCCACATCACTCAGCATCAGGGAAATACAAATCAAAACTACAGTTATATACCACTTCACACAAGTCAGAATGGTTAAAATTAACAAGTCAGGAAACAACAGGTGTTGGCGAGGATGCGGAGAAGGGGGAATCCTCCTACACTGTTGGTGGGAATGCAAGCTGGTGTAGCCACTCTGGAAAATAGCATGGAATTTCCTCAAAAAGCTGAAAGTAGAGCTACCCCATGACCCAGCAATCACGCTACTGGGTATTTACCCCAAAGATACAAATGTAGTGACCTGAAGGGGCATGTGCACCCTGTTTATAACATCAGTGTCCACAATAGCCAAAGTATGAAAAGAGCCTAGATATCCATTAACAGATAATTCATTAAAAAGATACAGTGTATATATATATAAAATGGAATATTATCCAGCCAATAAAAAACTAAATCTTGCCATTTTCAATGACATGGATATAACTAGAGTATATTATGCTAAGGGAAATAAGTCAATCAGAGAAAGATAATTATCATATGATCTCACTTATATGAGAATTTTGAGAAACAAGACAGGGGATCATAGGTGAAGGGAGGGAAAAATGAAACAAGATGAAACCAGAGAAGGAGACAAACCATGAGACTCTTCATCTCAGGAAACAAACTGAGGGTTGCTAAAGTGGAAGTGGGTGGGTGGGAATGGGTAGCTGGTGATGAACTTGGGGAGGGCATGTGCTATGGTGAGCATTGTGAATTGTGTAAGTCTGATGAACACAGACTTGTACCCCTGAAGGAAGTAATACATTATATGTTAATAAAAATAAATAAATCCAACAAAGTTTCACAAGAGTTTTATATGGATTGCATCCATCTTTAACAAACATTTGCTCTAGATAAACTTTGTCAATGGACCAAAACCTCCAAGTTCACTTATTATTTCATGCAGCAAATAATAATTGAACAGTTAATCTGTGCCAGGTATTATCCTGCATGCTTTCAAAATAAAGATGAATTTTAAAAATTCCTACTCTCAACTAATTCAGTCCAGAAAGGAAAAAAAAATGTGTAACATATGAAAAATACAATTAAAATTATCAAAGCATTTATATCATAGATTTACATCAAGGGCTATGCTCCAAGTCCCCCAACTTAAGTGCCCCTCCAATGTTTGTCAAGTTCAAGGGGACAAGTCATGTTTGCAAATAGAAAAAAGTGGCCTTGTAATCAGAGTTTAGATTTCCCTCTTTTTTTTTTTTCTTTCTCATGTAAAAAGGCATCTTGGGCCGCTCTGATATTTTTGCAATGTTCATATTTCACATGCAGGCATTTGACTTTATTAATAAGGCAGAATCCAGGAGGATACCTTGTATTCCTTCTGTTCTGAAACCAAGTGACCTTCAACCCCTCTCTCCTCTATAGATGAAAGGGAGTGAAATTATCTTAAGTGATACTAAAACAAAATTCCCTACAATCAAATAGATGGAGTGTATTCCAAATTCTGGAGAGTTTTAACAAAATGACAGATAAGTATACTTTTAAATATATCTAGCAATATGCTAGATAGATAAAAAGGGAGGCCTATTCTGAAGATCCAACAAAGTTCTTTTCTTTAGACACCTCAGTCTGGAGAGTGTCAGGGCTACAGGCATGCTCCTCACCACATTGCATGCCTTGGAGATACAGTGGACAGCCCTAAATGAGGCATCAGACCAAATTGTCCTCCATTCAGAATCAAGTTGTATCTGAGTCTGCATGCAGAATAGATCTTTGGTAGAAGAAGCATAAGCACCTACTGATTTCAATAACCCAAGTAGACTAAATGAAAAATTGGCTACACAAACACTATGCCATATAGAGTTACACAATTAGCTATTGAGGAATTTTTATTACTTCAAAAAGATGAAGAATGTATGGATACATGCTTCCTACAAAATGCTACATAGCAGAATTCACCAGAAAGTGACCTGAAAATGGAGAATTCCTGCTGTCTACTTCACCAGCTCATACCCCAAATTCTTCTCTAAAAGATTCTTTGGGAAATACTTATTCTGCAAAACAGATGCTTTAATCAAAGATGAGTAAAAATCATGAGAGAACCAGAGGGAAGTCTTATGGCTACAATTTATGGGTGGAAAAAGAGAGAGAGAGAGAGAGAGAGAAAGAATCTCAAGTCAAGGCATAAAATGGATATAAATAAAAAGAAGAATCATATCATAAAGTAGATATCCAAGAAACATTTCTATGTGATATAAAATAAATTAAATAAATTAATACCTAGGATGACTGGCTATCTCAGTTAACAAAGGATATGACTCTTGATCTTGGGGTCATGCATTCTAGCCCAATGTTGGATGAGAGATTACTTAAATAAGTAAATAAATCTTTTAAAAATTTAATTAATTAAGCCCTTTAAAAAACAGCTGCATATACAACAGAAGGATATAAATGGCAATGATGCAATCTGGGGAAGAAATAAATAGGAAAATCAATCCAGTGATATGAATGTCTACCTTACAAACAAAAAATGTAAAAAACACTGGTGAAGACACATCGGGGGTATGAAAAAAAAAATCTGGTCATATTTAGTAGAATAAATTTGAAAGAAAAAATGTGTTAAAAACAATAATAATAATAATAAAGAAAATGATAGATATTGAAAACAAGTGATCTTAATCCAACAGATTTGCTATACATGAAACAAATAAAGCATGCATCTATCAAGTAAATAATAGAAGAAACCCTCTTGAAATAAAGAATATGTGAAACTGTAGATGAAAAACATCTATGATATCTATGAAAAATTTTACAGAGAACAATTAATGTAAGCTATATCCATATGAAGTTATAACAGTTCTAACAAAAAGAGGATGTTCTTTTTCAATCCAGGCCCAAAGTACTTATATTAAATAACTTAGAAGAGAGAATGGCTAGGTATAAACTTTCCAACAATAGAACACAGTGCAGGAAACAGTGGAAGAAAATCCACAAACTATTCATGGGAAGGAAGTATGAACCAAGAATTGGATACTAAAAAACAAAACAAAACAAAACAAACAAACAAACAAACAAAAAAGTAGTGTCCTTATATTCAAGAATTATTCAAAATTGTGAAAATTCAAGAAACACAGTATCTTTGGTCCTTTTCTCAATATTGCCTTTAAAAAAAATCTAGACAGTTATGTTTTATCTAGAGAAGTACACTGACAACCAAGAAGTAAAAAGAAGATGGGTTTTGTGTAAGTTTGCTTACTTTCTTATTATTCATTATGAAGTCAATAAATACTACTTAAATATAAACCAACAGATATATGCTTAAGTATATACTTTAAGGTTATAAAAGAATCAACTAAAAAAATGATAAGAATAGGTTGTCAGTCTTCCAATGTATAAAAATATGACAAAGTTTAAAAAGGAAAAATTAAAGTGTGAACAAAAATATTTGAAATATAATAGAAAATCAGGTAAAATAATTATGCAAATGAAATGCAATTTTGTCTTCCTATTTAAGTGCACTGTTGAACAGTAGTTACAGCAGCAATAAACTCCCAAGAGACTAAGTATTTACTGTCTGGCCCTTTACACAAAATATTGTTGACCTCTGCTTTTTTCTAGAAAAACATATTATAACTATTAAAGATCTAAATGCCATGAATCTTTATTTCCCATATGTCATTGCATCAAAATATATGAATAAAAAACACTAATAAATAAAATTTTAACATAGTCAAATGAATAATTAGTCTGCCTAACTCCATGATAAGTCAACTAACAAAACTTAAGGAGGCATATAGCAGATCTAAATAACATAACTGAAAAAGTCACCTAACAACTCAAACTATGATAGAATGTGAATATAGGCACATAATGTATTCTCAATGAACGTGGTGTAGACTCAATGAGGAGCCATCTAGCATTACTCACCAACAGAAGAAATTTCATTTCTTAGAATTTATTTTGAATATATACTTCCATATGATACAAAAATTTGTGTACAGGAATGTCTTCTGTGGGTGCCTGGGTGGCTCAATCAGTTAAGCTTCTGTCTTTGGTTCAGGTCATGATCCTGGGTCCTGGGCTTTAGCCCTGCAGCATGCTCCCTGCTCAGCAAGGAGTCTGCTTGTCCCTCTCCCTTTGCCCCTGTCATCCCTCTGCCTCTGCTCATGTGCTCTCTCTCTCCCTCAGGCTGCATGCTCTTACTCTCTCTCTCTCAGAAATAAATAAAATCTTTAAAAAAAGAATGTTTTGAAGCATTGCTTGTGATCATAAATACAACAAACACAAATTCAAGAAATAAAACTAGAAATAACCAAAATGGTAACCAAGAAAAGAGTAGTTAATATGTAAACGTTATGATAGATATAATGTAGTCATCAAAAAGAATGAGGAGAATTTATATGCTTCAGAGAAGTATGAAGTGAAATGTAAAAGCCAGAAGAAAAATAAAAGTACAAGAAAACACTCCCATATATGTAAGTATATGCATGGAAAATTTCTGAGCAATTACATAAAATATTAAAATATTAAATGAGCTTTGGGAATTAGACAAGAACCAGGGCTGGGAGTGTTGATTGTTTTTAGTTTTGGGTGTTTTTTTTTTATCATTTTTGGCAATATTTTTTGTAATAATGAATCACTTAATTGATTTAAAAATGTAGATGTCAAAAAATCTAAAACTAAAAAATAAAAATTTAAAAAATGTAGATGTCTCCATTAAGTGGTAGTGGTATTGGGTAGGATTTGGGGTTTTTTTTGTTGTTGTTGTTGTTTTTGTTGTTTGTTTGTTTGTTTTTATGATCCTGGGCTATATTAGAACCAAAAGAATGGCTGAGGCTTAGGCTAGGATTTCACATGCTTAACTATGGACACATTCCTGCCCTCCCTGGATCCTGGTGAGACTGTTTGTCATCGTGAACATTTGTGTAAAGAAAATGTATCACCTACTACTATTGGAGGAGTTGTGTGGACAGAGCTGAAAATTTTCCATTTCCATCTTTGTTCCTGGGATATTATGACAACCTGTCTGTATAATTTTGTAGTATCTGAACAATTCATGGCCAGAAACAGTGGGCTGCAGGACCTCAACTTCCTCATTTCCCTTTAATGAGATCTCCAATTTGGACATTTCATTTCACACTTGTTTTGTCACTGCAGGTGATGTGGAGCTCACTGCATGCCCATATTCCTAAATGTAAAAGCATCAGCACCAACTGACTACTCTTACACAATATTTTCTGGGTACTGATTCAATGAGTTGTTTATGTGTTGTGGAATTTCTTTTTCTCTCCTGATGCTGTGAGTCATCTCTCTCTCTCAATCCTAAGGGAACCTATAATCAGGAGAGCAAGCCTATACTTAAAAACCCAATGAAGAAACTATTTATTAAGTTCTCATTAAAAAGGAAAATATGGCTTCACTGTTATATTTTTGGACATATATGAAAACTCAACACTTGGGAATTCTAATGTTTCTAAGTTACTCATATCTCTGCACACTAGACTCCCAGTACTAAAGACATATCTGGGACTGGCAGAATGATTTCAATTACCTGTAAGCAACTGGACCAACATGCAAGATCAGAGCTGATGAGACCCTCAGTGTGACTTCTACATGGCCAATGATGAGCTGGTCATCAGCACAAATGCCTGTCACATGTATAAGATTTTTTTTTTCCACCTCAGCTCAAGCTTCTCTAACAATAGGGTTGATTCTCCAGAAGGATGATCTCTTGTGATTCCACAGCTCCCAAGACTAGGGTTGACATTTTAACTAATGTTACTTAATGAGATTTTATATTTAGAATACTTGGAATAGGAGCATTGAGGTTTGGGTCAGTTGGTTATTGATTCAGAGCAGCAAGATCCTGGAGCTTTCCAATTACAATTGCAGCATGTGCATGAAAGAGACAATAAGACAATAAACAGAGAAAAGCATGAAGTGGATATACAGAAAGGAAGGAAGGGAGAGAATTACATGTATAGGGAGGGGCAGAGAGGGTTCCTGATGACTTTCTAGTACAATCTTGTTTGCCACTAAATTCTTCATAAGTGACAGAAAACCTAACTGGACCTTCCTCAAGCTAGGAATTACTTATTTATTGGAATTAAAATATCAGAGGGAGTAAGGTAAGATTTCACCTAAGACCCACGTATTTTACCAACACCATTTTTTTCCATTCCTTGACTCGACTTCCTTAAAATCTACTCATCCATTCTGAGACCACCTCATCTCATTTGGTGTCAAAATGGTTGCCAGTATTTCCTTTTTTTTTTTTTTTTTTTTTTTAAGAATGTATTTATTTGACAGGGAAAGAGAGAAAGAGAGAACAAGCAGGGAGAGTGCAGGGAGAGGGAGAAGCAGTCTCCTAGTGGGGGACAGATGTGGCTCTATCTCAGGGCCCTGAGATCATGACCTGATGCTTAACCTACTGAGTTACCGAGGTGCCCCAGTTGACAGTATTTCCTAATGACAAATTCAGGTTAAAGTCAGGAGGAAAGAGATATATCTCTTTTTCCAGATGTCCATTGAAATTCTTAGGTTTTTTAGCAGCTCAGACACACATTTGGTATCCAGGCTCACTATGGACTGTATTCTGTCCCAGTGTTGAAGCCCTAACCCCAAATGTGAATGTATTTGGAGACAAGGCCTTTAAGAGGTAATTAATGTTAAATGAGATATTCAGTGTGGAGCTTTAATCTGATAGACCTAGTGTCTCTATAAGATGAGAAAGAGACACTAGTTACCTATTTTTCCTCTCCTTCTCTCTCTCCGTATATCTATACCTCTTTCCACACAGAGAAAATGCCATGTGAGCACCCAGGGAGAAAGTGGTTTTCTGCAAGCTTTGAGGAAAGCCTTGAAACCAAGCCTGATGGTACCTGGGACTCCCAGCTCCAGAACTGTGAGAAAATGCATTTCTGTTGTTTAGGCCACCCAGCGAGTGGTATTTTGTTTTGGGATCTCAAGCAGATGAATGCAAGGATACTGTGATGCTCTCACAGAACTAGGTCTGCTCAGTGTGTTTTCTAGAATGTCATTGGATAAGTTTCAGCTTTCCATGAACTACTGGGTATTGAATGTAAAATGTGTATTTCCTGAAGTAACCTGACCCCATCCACAAAAAAGTGTATGTTTCATCAAACACTCAAAATATCCACAGCCCCGAAGTCCCCCAGTTCTCACACTTTAATGTATATCAGAATGATCTGGAGTCCTTATTAAAGCACAGAATCTCAGATTCCTGTAGGCTGGGCTAGAGCCAAAAGTACACATTTCTAACCCGTTCCCAGATGCTACTGCCACTGTCAGTCGAGGGACCCAGTTTGAGAATTCAAATACACCTCTCCCCTCAGCAATCTTTCCTGGGAATCAGATCTGGCTTCTGAACAACTGCTTAGATACCCCAAAGGAGTCACAAAAACAATACATGCACAACTGAAATTGACATTTCTCCTACAAACCACTTTTTTTTATGTGAACGCCTCTGTGTCCTCCTTTCTACCATCTTCCAAGCCTGTAATCTGGCTGAAAAACAACCCTGAGATCCCTCAAAGTCACATCATCCTACCTCCTTAATAGGTTTTCATTCAAGTTGCCTCTTCTTCATCCTCTCTGACACTATTTAAATACAGGTACTTCCCTATCTCATCTGTAGCCTGGAAAACTGTAGAAACTGCTCTCATAGACAGCATTAAGATACCAGAAATATTTGATTGTCATTTCTCTGCTGAATTTCCCTCTATGATTCCTTGTTGCTTACCGAATGCAGATTCTTAATCATGCACACAAGTGCCTTTATGATTTGCCCCAAATGGCTTTTTATCTTCTGCTTCTACTCACTTCATGTCCTGTGCTTTACCAAATGGATTATGTCCGTGGATTAAGGCCTGTTCTTCAGAACTGATCTCAAATGTGGCTTTCTTCTGGAGGCTTCTTTGGCTATACTTCCCCATAGGACTGAATGAGTCAGACCTCCACCATGTATGCAGACCCCAGTAATGCCACAAACCAAACTGCATCACACTGAATTTTGTCTTGTCTCCCCCATTAACAAAACAGTGTGAGAGTCCATGAATGGTTTGACTGTGGATGCTTTTGTTAGTATTTTAACTTTCTGTATTCCTACTACTCCACACACTAAATGGCACGCAGCAGAGGCTCAGTAAGAAGAGCCTCCTTCTTCTACATCTTTTGGCCATGATAGGAAAATAGTAGTCACATTTGTGGGGAGCTTTGCTTCCTATTGACTAATGCCCTAGAGCATCATACTGAGGACTATGCATGTGTGTATAACTTATTTGTTAATATCCCTATTGTTTGTCTTCACAGCTCTCAAAGTCAACTGTGTGATATTAAACATCTTGGTCAAGTGCAGACAGCAATCTGGAAGAGAATCCACCTAAATGCTCTTTGTAAGATCTTGTTAATGTAATAATATAGAATGCTTTGTAACACATGCAAATTGATGGCTTCCAAAGTGTAAAAAATAATCCGAATGTACGCATACTTAGTTCAATTATAGTAGCTTATTCTTGAGGCTAGTTTAGGAGGGAAGATAATCATCTGTAGACAAATGCAATTTTGCAGTGAATAAGCCTCTTAAGATTAGAGAATTAAGACTGACATTAATTATACATAAGTCATTATTGTATTTAACTCCTTGGTTAGGGAGAAAAGACATATATAATGATGGTGAAATTACCAGTATTTATTCAGGTTACAGTTAGAAATCTCCCTTCTCACATCATTGAGGAATACCATCTGGCTTGAAATATTGGAGCTTGCTAAATACTCTCTAATTATAAGAGTACATTGAATTGATTTGAAGAGTGTTTTAATTTTTTTATCTTTCCTGAAAGCAGAAATGAAAGTAATCTTTGTAATTCTAATTATTCTATTACATTTTGGTAAAAGGGGTGGTTTTCTTTTAATTCTCTTTCTCTAAGTTCTCTGAGAATTCATATTCCAACCAAAGTGGAAATCTAGGATTGACTGCCTGAATCACCTTCCTGCCAACTGTTTTTTAATGTTCCTGACACTTTGTCATATTTGATGTTGACTCATTGATATAGAACATAATCATTCTAAAATGTCCATATAATTGTATGGGTAAAAGTTAAATTCCTCTTTCCCTGTAATTGGTTATGGTGATATGGTAGAATGGAAAGGGACAGACTTAAGACAGAAAAAGGCTTGCTTCACATTTGTGATATCTTGGCAAGCTGCTAAATCTCCATGCAGCTGAATTTCTTTGATAGCCAAAGAACAATAAATCTATCTTGTATTGCTTTCCATGGAAAATTGCAAACTTTGGGAAATATAATATATCACATGAAATATCTTCTGTTTCCCCTTCTGAGGACTTGCAACAGTTTCAAATTTATACTTATTTTGTAATTATTTTGTAAAGATCTGGCCCACCATTTGGCTATGGTCTCCATGGCTGTACAGACACATTTGCTTTGTTTGTGTTGTAGTTCTGACCTCTAGCAGAGTGCCTGGCACATGGTGGCAGCTCAGCAAACATTTGTTGGATAGTTAATGTTAAATTACAGTTTTAATCAACAATCATAGACCAGTGTTTGGCTTCACCAGTAAATGAAGAAAGTGCCCTTAAAGTTTTCTGAGGACACATAGTGCAAGAAAGTGTGGTTAAAGATGTGTTTTGCAGTTCTAGTTAGTTCAATGCACAAAATATTTAAAATACTTACAATGGAAAATCATTATTTACACTTGGAGCTCATACAGTAGTATATACATTCTGGGGATCTACTTGAGCTGAAACTACCAGGAAATGCTGGAACCAAAGCTTACATACATTTAGATTGTCCTACACAAATTTCCCTATTATACTGGAATATCAGACCTTTAAAATTAAAATAAACTTGAAATATTTTCTAGCTGAATTCTTTCCTTACAGAGACTGGATACCCGAAGTCCTAATTCATGAAGAGACTTGCCTATCACAAAGAAGTAATTGAAATGGGCTGTGGTAGCATATTTCCCATCTCCAAAGATTGTCCTTTTTGAGAGCATCAGTCAGTTTAAAATGATACTTGATGCCAAGGAAATATGCTAAGCCAGGTGCTGTGGAGACAAACTAATTGAATAAGTTACATGGATGGCATTTGCAAGATGAATGGAAAGGTGGTAGCTTCATTCATAATATGAACTTAAATGTGGCACTTTAACTTAAATATCTTGCACTTTTCCCCACTTCCTTTTTAAAGAGAAATTAAGATATTCTCCTTGGCTCTATAGTTCTTTATGCAAACCTCTGACCAGGGACCCAGCATGTAATTCTGAAAAAATTATTTTTTATTCATTTTTAAAAATTTCTTTTCAGTGTACCAGAATTCATTGTTTATGTACCACACCCAGTGTTGATGCAATATGTGCCGTCCATAATATCCATCACCAGGCTCACCTAACCTCCCACCCCCCACCCCTTCAAAACCCTCACATATTTTTTTTAGAGTCCACAGTATCTCATGATTCATCTTCCCCTCCAATTTCCCTCAACTCCCTTCTCCTCTCCATCTCCCCATGTACTCCATGTTATTCCTTATGCTCCACAAATAAGTAAAACAATATGATAATTGACTCACTCTGCTTGACTTATTTCACTCAGCATAATCTCTTCTAGTCCCGTCCATGTTTATACAAAAGTTGGGTATTCATCCTTTCTGATGGAAGCATAATGCTCCATAGTGTATGTGGACCACATCTTCCTTATCCATTCATCCGTTGAAGGGCATCTTGGTTCTTTCCACAGGTTGGTGACTGTGGCCATTGCTGCTATGAACATTGGGGTACAGACGGTCCTTCTTTTCACTACATCTTTATCTTTGGGGTAAATACCCAGTAGTGCAATTGCAGGGTCATAAGGAAACTCTATTTTTAATTTCTTAAGGAATCTCCACACTGTTTTCCAAAGTGGCTGCACCAACTTGCATTCCCACCAACAGTGTAAGAGGGTTCCCTTCTCCACATCCTCTCCAACACATGTTATTTACTATCTTGTTAATTTTGACCGTTCTAACTGGTGTAAGGTGGTATCTCAATGTGGCTTTGATTCAAATCTCCCTTATGGCCAGTGATAAACATTATTTCATGTGTGTTAGCCATTTGTATGTCTTCATTGGAGAAGTGTCTGTTCATATCTTCTGGCCATTTTTTGGACATGGTTATCTGTTATATGTGTGTTTAGTTTGAGGAGTTCTTTATAGATCCTGGATATCAGCCTTTTGTCTGTACTGACAATTGCAAATATCTTCTCCCATTCCATGGGTTGCCTCTTTGTTTTGTTGACTGTTTCCTTTGCTGTGGAGAAGATTTTGATCTTGATGAAGCCCTAAATATTCATTCTTGCTTTTGTTTCCTTTGCCTTTGGAGACATATCTTGAAAGAGGTTGCTGTGGCTGATATCGAAGAGGTTACTGCCTATGTTCTCCTCTAGGATTCTGATGGATTACTGCCTCATGTTGAGGTCTTATCCATTTTGAGTTTATCTTTGTGTATGGTGTAGGAGAATGGTCAAGTTTCATTATTCTACATATAGCTGTCCAATTTTTCCAGCACCATTTATTGAAAAGACTGTCTTTTTTCCACTGTATATTTTTTCCTTCTTTGACGAAGATTATTTGAACATAGAGTTGAGGGTCCATAAAATACAATGGAAATGGAAATGGCTACCTACTCTCTTCCACTGGTCTATGTGTCTGTTTTTATGCCAGTACCATGCTCTCTTGGTGATCACAACTTTGTAGTAAAGCCTGAAATCAGGCAACGTGATGCCCCCAGTTTTGTTTTCCTTTTTCAACATTTCCTTAGCAATTCAGGGTCTCTTCTGATTCCATGTATACTTTAGGATTGTTTGCTCCATCTCTTTGAAAAATTCCAGTGGAATTTTGATTGGAATGGCATTGAAAGTATAGATTGCTCTAGGCAGTATAGACATTTTTTTTAAGATTTTTTAAAATTTTATTTATTTGTCAGAGAGAGAGAGAGAGAAGCACAGGCAGACAGAGTGGCAGAGGGAGAAGCAGGCTCCCTGCGGAGCAAGGAGCCCAATGTGGGACTCAATCCCAGGACGCTGGGATCATGACAGGAGCTGAAGGCAGCCGCCCAACCAACTGAGCCACCCAGGCATCCCCAGTAAAGACATTTTAACAATGTTTATTCTTCTGATCTGTGAGCATGGAATGGTCTTCCATCTTTTTGTGTCTTCTTCAGTTTCTTTCAGGAGTGTTCTGTAGTTCCTCCAGTACAGATCCTTTACCTCTTTGGTTAGGTTTATTCCCAGGTATCTTATGGTTCTTGGTGCTATAGTAAATGGAATCAATTCTCTAATTTCCCTTTCTGTACTTTCATTGTCAGTGTATAAGAAATCCACTGATTTCTGTACATTGACTTTGTATCCTGCCACATTACTGAATTACTGTATGAGTTCTAGTAGTTTGAGGGTGGAGTCTTTTGGGTTTTCCATATAAAATATCATGTCATCTGTGAAGAGAGAGAGTTTGACTTCTTCATTGCCAATTTGGATACCATTTATTTCTCTTTGTTGTCTGATTTCTGTTGCTAGGACTTCTAATATTATGTTGAACATGAATGGTGGGAGTGGGCATCCTTGTCGTGTTCCTGATCTCAAAGGGAAGGCTGTCAGCTTTTTCCCACTGAGGATGATAATTTGCTGTGGATTTTTCATAGATAGATTTTATGAAGTTCAGGAATGGTCCCTCTATCCCTATACTTTGAAGCATTTTAATCAGGAATGGATGCTGGATTTTGTCAAATGGTTTTTCTGCATCAATTGAGAGGACCATGTGGTTCTTCTCTCTTCCCTTATTGATTTGTTCTATCACATTGATCGATTTGTGAAGGTTGAACTATCCTTGTAACCCAGGTATGAATCCCACATGGTCATGGTGGATAATCTTTTTAATGTGCTGTTGGATCCTATTAGCTAGGATCTTGTTGAGAATCTTAGCATCCATATTCATCAGGGATATTGGTCTGAAATTCTCCTTTTTGGTGAGGTGTTTCCTGGTTTGGGGATCAGGGTAATGCTGGCTTCATAAAAAGAGTCTGGAAATTTTCCTGCTATTTCAGTATTTTGAAACAGCTTCAGGAGAATAGGTATTATTTCTTCCCTGAATGTTTGGTAGAATTCTCCAGGGAATCCATCAGGTCCTGGGCTCTTGTTTTTTGGGAGTTTTTTGATCACTGCTTTAATCTCGTTACTAAATATCAGTCTATTCAGGTTGTCGATTTCTTCCTGGTTCAGTTTTGGGAGTTTGTAATTTTCCAGGAATGCATCCATTTCATCTTGGCTGCTTAACTTATTGGCATATAACTGTTGATAATAATTTCTGATGATTGTTTCTATTTCCTTGGTGTTAGTTGTGATCTCTCCCTTTTCATTCACAATTGTATTAATTTGGGCCTTCTCTCTTTTCTTTTGGATTAGTTTGGCCAATGGTTTATTGATATTATTGGTTCTTTCAAAAAACAGCTTCTGGGGCACCTGGGTGGCTCAGTGGGTTAAGGCCTCTGCCTTCGGCTCGGGTCATGATCCCAGGGTCCTGGGATAGAGCCCCGCATCAGGCTCTCTGCTCAGCGGGGAACCTGTTTCCCCCTCTCTCTCTGCCTGCCTCTTTGCCTACTTGTGGTCTCTGTCAAGTAAATAAATAAAATCTTTAAAAAAAAAAACAGCTTCTACTTTCATTGATGCGTTCTACTGTATCTCTAGTTTCTATCTCATTGATCTCTGCTCTAATCTTGATTATTTCCCTCTTGTGTGTGGAGTTGGCTTAATTTGTTGTTGATTCTCCAGTTCTTTAAGGTGTAAAGACAGCTGGTTTATTCTGGATTTTTCAATTTTCAAAAAGTTTATTTTGAACAGAGTAAAACATTCTGAAAATTTTAAATTTTATCTTTAAATTAAAATGAAAAAGAAACAGTACAACCATGGTATGTAGTTCCACGAATCTTGACAAGTGTGTAGATTCTGGTAACATCATCATAATCAGAATACAGAAAAGCTCCATCACCCATTGGCAACTATTACCCACTCCACTCCTAATCCTGGCAACATGGAGATGTTCTCTTTCTGTATAGGTGGGTCTTTGTTAGAATCAAAAATAGCATTATAGGGGCGCCTGGGTGGCTCAGTGGGTTAAAGCCTCTGCCTTCAGCTCAGGTCATGGTCCCAGGGTCCTGGGATCAAGCCCTGCATCAGACTCTCTGCTCGGCAGGGAGTCTGCTTCTTCCTCTCTATCTGCCTGCCTCTCTGCCTACTTGTGATCTCTGTCTGTCAGATAAATAAAATATTTTAAAAAATAGCATTATATGCAACCTCTTGAGATTAGCTTCTTTCATTCAGTGGAATGCCACAGAAAATGTCTTTGCAAGTCCTCTAAGTTATTCTCTCTAACAAAAATTCACTCCTTTTTGCTGCCAAGTAGTATTCCTCCCTTAGGATGTGCCATGGTTTCAATCCATTCATCCACTGAAAGACATTTGCATTGTTTCTAATTTGGGCAATTATGAATAAAGTTGCCATATACTTTTGTATACAGATTATTTTTGTGAACACAAATTATTATTTCTCTAGAAGAGGGATTAAAAAACTAAGACCCACAGGCCAAATCCAGTCTACTCCTTGATTTTTTAAATAAAATTTATTGGAACACCACCATGCTCATTTTTTTGCATATCATCCATGGTTGCATTCATATATAGTTGAGTAGTGTAATAGAGCCTTACAGTCTGCTAATCTAAAGCCTAAAATATTTATTACATGTTTTAAAATTGTCTTATCTCTGCTCTAGGATAAATACCCAGGAGTGTGCTAGCTAGGTTTTGGTGTGGTGGACAGACTGAGGTGGGTCTAAGTAATCTCTGCCAGTGGGTGTTCATTCCTTCATGAAATCCCTTGATCATGGACAGGACCTCTGACTTGCTTCTAACTAACACAATAGGGCAAAGGTCTCACTCCTATGATTATATTATGCTATGAGACTCTGCTTGATGACTCAGTGAAGTATGCAACCATCTACGGAAATCCCATGTGGCAAGGAATTGCCCCAGCAACCTTCAGCTGATGACAAACCAAAAATTAGTCCCACGGCTACAAAAAAATAAATTCTGCCAATAGAAAGCTTAGAAGCAAATTATTCCCCGTTCATCTCCAAATGAGAACACACAGCCCAGTTGACACCTTGACATCAGCTCTAGGCTGAGGACTCAGCTAAGTTGTCCCTAGATTCAACCCATAAACTATGATATATGTGTTATTTTAAGCCCGTAAGTTTAGGGTAATTTGTTATATACCAATAGATACATATAGTAAATGTATATTAGACTTTTTAAGAGTCTGTCAAATTGTTTTTCAACGTGGCTCTACCATTTTGAATTCTCATCAGTCATGTATGAGATTTCTTTTCTGCCTTTATATACTGTGTGTGTGTGTGTGTGTGTGTGTGTGTGTGAAGAGACTTTAAGAGGAGGGTAAGGATATCTAATTGTAGCTATAATTTGAGTTACGCTAGTGGGTAATGATATTGATCATAATTTCATTTGTGTATTTATCATCCATATGTTGTCTTGATGAAATGTCTGTTGAAATATTTGATTCATTTTTAATTACATTTTTGTTTTTTATTGAATTGTGAGGTTTTTTAATATAGTGTAGATATAAGTCTTAACAGATGTGTGATTTACATTTTTTAAAATATTTTTTCATTCTCTTAATAATGTACTTTGCAGAGAAAATATGTCTAATTTAATGAAATACTGTTTGTTTGTTTTTTTACCTTTTACATTATGTTTTGGTATTATGTTCCCAAATTCTTTACTTAAACCCAGATCAGAAAGGGTTTCTCTTGTTTTCCTTTATTCCTTATATTTAGATCTATGGTCAATTGTGAGTTGACACTTATATGAAGTGTGATGTGAATCAAGATATATACTTTCATATTTGGATGTCTAATTATTCTAACATCATTTGTTTAAATACCTCTTAGCCTCACTGACTTGTCTTTGCATCTTTGCCAGAGTCAGTTGGCCATATTTGTGCAGGACTTTTCTTCAATTATTTGTTCACTGCCATCAATCTATGTTCATCTCTTTGCAAATACCACAATATCTTCATTGCTGTACTTTTATAGTGAGCCTTAAAATCATGCAATATAATTGCTTCTATTGTTTGTCTTCTTTTTCAAAATTGGTTTACCTATTCTATTTGTTTGTTTTTTGGCATAAGATTTAGAACCAGCTTGTTTATATTTATAATAAATCCTTCAGGGCTTTTGATTGGAATTGCATTAATCTATAGATAATTTGGTCAAAATTGACATCTTTAAAAGACTGAGTTTTCTAGTACACAAACATGATGTATTCTCTGTTTAGGCCTTTGATTTCTTTCATTAGCCTCTTATAGTTTTCAGCATGTAGAATCTGAGTATGTTCTCTTAGATTTATAATTAAGTATAAATTTTAGCTTAGATTAAAAAAAATTCTCAGTATATTAAAAGTGGCATTATTTTTCTTGTTTATTTCTGTTGCTCATGGTTAGTAAAAATAAATAGATTTTGGTCTATTGACTTTGAATCCTGTTAAATAAATAAATAAATAAATAAATATTTTTTTTGTAAGAGTTTATTTATTTATTTGACAGACAGAGATCATAAGTAGGCAGAGAGGCAGGCATAGAGACAGAGAGGGAAGCAGGCTCCCCACTGAGCAGAGAGCCTGATGTGGGGCTCATCCCAGAACCCTGGGACCATAACCTGAAGGCAGAGGCTTTAACCCACTGAGCCACACAGGCTCCCCTGTGAAGTATATTTTTAAAAGTTTTATGAGATATCCTGTATATGCAATCTTATCATGTGCTAATCAAGACAGTTTTTTAGTTGTTATTTTAACCTGTATGTCACTTATTTTATTTTCTTACCTCATGGCAAGGTAAACATCTTTGCCTTTGTTCTTTGTCAGGGTATACACCGAAGATGCTTGGTCTGTGTGTGTCAGACTCGAAGTCTTTATGTCATTTTCTACTGTGACAAGCTTGACAGACAGCTTGGAATCTTCAATGACTTCTTCTGCTCTCCCCACCCTCCATGAGCCACGCCCATGCCCAGAGGACTGCTACTTCAACCTCTCCCTCTGGAGTTGTATGGCTTCTCTGAGTCACTCTTGGTTGAGAGAATAAAGCACTCTGTCTCTGCATTCACACAACAACAAGAAAATGCAGAAAGATACATTTGAGGTCCTACATTTAACCTTGATTCCTCCAGGAGCTCCTTTTCTGAATGGCGATGTGGGGCAAGGCAATGATGCAGTCACCGGGATGGGAGTGAGAAGAGCAGAGCCTGTGAGAAGAAAATGCAGTCATCAACCAAAAGTCCAGGATCATATCTCAATTTTACTAATTCAAACTCTTCATCTTTTTCCTTTTTTCATTTTGTTTTGGCTTCCTTGGCCAGTTTTACACAGAGAATTGATTACTCTCTACCCTGGCCAAATAAACCTGGTTTCCTATGAATCACTCTCCTAATGAGTAAATCAATAGATGCTTACTGAATAGTCATTTAACCCTGACCACACACTGGAATCACCTAGGGGGCACTGGAACCCACTGTACCTATTTTGATTTAATTATCTGAATGCGGCCCAAGCATAGATACATGCTAGGAGTTTGAACACCACAGATCTACATCATGCCTGGCAGGGTGTACTCTCAAAGGAGTAGAGGTTGGGAACCCACTCCAGGTTCTAACAGCCCACTTAAGTGGTATTACCAAATCTGTAGATGCATGCATGCCACAGGAAATGCTTACCTGATATACAGTGTTCAGGTCCCAAATGAAAACTTCTACAGTTGGTGAGAAATGAATGAACCCTAGCCAAATGTATTTGACTACATTCTCTTATTTTCTAATAAGATTTTCATCTGTACTTTGTATTTGCTCCAGGCAATTCCTTTGATCTGACCAATGTTTGGGAACCACTGGTAACTAACATGATAGTGTATCAGAAAACATAGACAGGAGGTGCAAGAGGGGAGAGGGGGCTGGAGCCACAGGTAATGAAAGTTGGTTGGAAGAATGGGGAGTGAAGTAAGACTGGAATTTTAGGTAGGCATTTGGTAGAAAGAAAGGGCTGAGGTTTGGGATGTATAAACCATATTTCAAGAGTAATTAAAGACAACTACTATTCACCTTATGGCTGTAGCAAGCCTCACCCTGATACATAATACAGACACCTAACATCATGCTTATTTACAGAAAGCAAAAAAAACTCTGCATTTATTTTTGACATTTTCTCTAAAAAGTGGATATTAATATCTCGCTTATGTATCTTTTTTTTCCTAAAGAAGAATTTTTTGTAAAAGAATAATTCATTATGCCAAGGTACTATGGTACCTTAAATTATTAGGTCATTTTGGGGCACCTGGGTGGCTCAGTGGGTTAAAGCCTCTGCTTTTGGCTCAGGTCATGATCCCGGGGTCCTGGGATTGAGCCCCACATTGGGCTCTCTGCTCCACAGAGAGAGCCTACTTCCTCCTCTCTCTCCCTGCCTGCCTCTCTTGCCTACTTGTAATCTCTGTAAAATATATATATATATATATATATATATATATATATATATATATATATATATATATATTAGGTCATTTTATTTTTATTTCAGATTGATGAAATATTCTTATTTCCATTTCACTGGTAAAACAAAACAAAACTAAACTAAAACTCAGAGAAAATATGTAATTTGCTTAATACTCTGCAGCAAATAATAAGTGAGGTGAAGAATAGACCCTGATGTGACTGGTTTTAAAGTCAAAGGAAAACCAAATATTTTCTTTAAGTGAATAAGGACCAAATCATTTCCTTGAATGCAAATAAAGTTTTGAAAGCATAGGATCCTCATAGCTTTGGAGAGTATCTTTGATTAATTCAGCAAAATGCAATTATGTGAAACGATAGGAATGTACTTCAAAGTATAAATGAAGAGATGTGATAATCCATGAAATAGAAAAAAGGGATAAATAAATTTTATTCTGAGAATACTTCACTCCTTTTACTGAAAAACTTAAGGGCTAAATGACCAAACATCTACGAAAGAAGAAAAAGCAAACCTTCATTAACAACTTCAACAAACAAAAGCTCTGTGGAGCTTCATACATCTGAGGAAGTGATTAATGATGTACATCATTTTCAAGAGAGGGATGACAGCATAATGAACTGTCACACATGCTCAACAAAGTTAAAGTAAGTGGGTGCAATGCAATAGATGCCCTTTTAAATAGCAATGCAGGAATGAGCAGCACTCTTTCCACTTTTTGTTCAGACTTTTTTTTCTTGCCCCAACTCATGCATTTAAGCTGTCTGAGGTGCCTACTGAAGGATCTTGTCCTCCAGGTTTGGGGCTGCATCATTCCTATGGACATAAATGACTAACTGTGGCTTGCCTGGCTTGGCCAGTCTTGAAGTTCAGATGAGGATATTGACTCTCAGCCTCTACCTTTTCCCATCCATAACCTCACCAGAAAGGATGTCCCATAATAACTGCAGCACCCAGAACTCACCCTCTAAGGCAGACCCAGCTGAGGCAAAGTTACCATGATAGTTATAATAATAAATTCTTAGATCTGTTTATCATTCTCAACTAATCTCTATAGATAGGAAAATCCCATGGGTTGAGAAAATTTTGTATGAGAAAGTTTTATAAAGAAGGACTGATGTTTATGACTAGTAAGTGACTCTTAACAGCCCCGTCACTGCTATTTCCATGATGAAAGGTTGCCAGATAAGATGAGAAGTGTCACTGTCAAGTCATTCCCCTAGTGAATGTTGAGGCTTCTATAGGAGAGCAGAAAATGCCACTGTTATCTTCAACTCAGGTTTGTCAATTCTGCTGGAGGATTTATAAAATGACAGTTAATTGTATATTCAGAATGAGCTCTCTTCCTCCCCCACAGAACATGTAATTCAATTATAATAACACTTTTAACAATAATGCAGCACTTTAATGTGAGATTACTTTGCCATCATTAATTAATGCACTCTCTCAAGGACATGCATCTTTATGCTTCAAATTCCTCCAGCCTGCCTCTTGCAGTTTAAAGAAAACCACTCAGCATAGGCATCCTTCTTGGTACAAACATCGTGACTCATAGCATGGGATCAAGTTAGCTTATTTCTGTTAGTATTTGCCACAAATTTCACAATCGTTGTCAAGCACACAGCTTAGGTTGGCATTTTTTTCCCTAAATCTATTTTCTGTACCTCGCTTTTAATTGGAGATTAAAAGTCAGTGAAAAGATTAAGTTTAATTCTACTCAGATGTGAACAGTTACTTGCTCAATCAGCTCTGGCTGCTGAATTCCCATGTCCCAGGCTAAGTACATATTAACCAAATCCACTTTATTTTTAGTTCCTGTCTTCTGTTCCTAGATACTGTAATGCAGAGTATCCCCCCGCCAAAAAACAAAAAAATGTGACTGAAAATATAAAATGTTTCATCACCTTCAACAAAGTGCCTGGGTATACAAATCTCTTAGGAGCCTTATGTTCACACTGAGAGAGATCTATTTAGGTAATGCACTGATGGGGGAAGAAAAATATTACACAAGACTTCAAAAAATGTTACGGTAAAGAGATGAAGGTAATAAAATGGTCCTTGTGAATTGAATGATAGACTTAAACTTTTTACATAAAAAATAGAATGCTGTTATGAATTTATTGTTATTAAGAATTTCTCTGTCAGGATGTGTTTTATTCACATCTAATATTCACCAAGGACACTGTCTGCCAGGTACTATGCTGGGTACTGCAAAGTTAATAATTCCCAAACCCACTGAGCATTAAAATCACAGATACCTTTAGGTATTTGTTTATTTGTTTGCAAAATAGATATACCAGTTCTTTTCTTCTGGAATATATCAGTATCTGGGTAGGAAGTAGGGTAGCCAAGATGGGAATTATGAATCTAATAATCTTCTTA
>PISX010020206.1:8376-36456 GCA_004024625.1 Mellivora capensis | reverse complement strand
CACAAGCGGCAGCTGTCTGGGCAGCTCCAGACCCCCAGAGAGGTTCCAAGCGGGGAAGGCACACAGAGATTTTCCCGCTGTCCCGAGCTGGGAGCAATCAGACTTTCTGGGTCCTAGAGCCCCCGCTGGTGCCTGCGCGCCTCTCTCAGGGGAGGGGGTGGAGCGCGTCTCAGGCTCCGCTAGCGCGGCGCGGCACACTCGTGGGGACTGCAAAAGTCTGTTTCTGCTCCGGGAGGGTCCCAGACCCTGCCACACGCCAAACGCCCTTAGGAGGTCTCCTCGCAGCTCAGCGACCAGGACCTGGTTTCTCCGCTGTACTCTCTCTGGCTCAGCGCCAGGGGTGTCTGCCCTCTGTGGGGGACTTAAGCCCCTGTCCCTAACAGTTCCAATTCCCACAATTTCACCCTATGATCTTTTCTCTTTTTGAGTGCTTTTTATCGGTCTTCAAGTTAATGCTGGTCCCCAGTCTTAGGGGACTCTCGTATTGGGGTATCACTTCCCAATGCATCTCCTCTGGTGGCTCCCTCCCCCTTTTGTTTATCTTCCGATACCAGTCCGGTGTTCCCGCTCGGCTTTACCTGCCCACTGGCGTCTTCTGCCCCCGTAGAGATCCTGACGAGTAGAATTTTGATCTCAGGCTGATTTCATGAGTGATCGGCGTTCCTTGGTAGGTAATCAGCTCACTTTAGGGGACAGGTTGAACCAGAGCATCCTCCTAGTTCCCCGCCATCTTGTCAGTCCTAAAGAAGAAAAAGAAAACGTGAGATATCAGAGTTGAGTTTTCTTGCCGTCAAGATTTGGTATATTTTCTTCAATGTCAACTGATTGAGTAATGCCAAAATAGCACAATGTGAGAAGTTTCCTCTAAGAAGAATAATCAACCGTGTGTTTGCACATGATCTTTACAGCTGACTACACTCTACAGTCCATAGAATTTCAGATCTTTAGTTTTATTCAAATTTCCTATGGAGTGTTTAGGTGATGGATGTGTCTGGGGCATTTCAACCAATCTTCCAGGCTCCATCTGCCAGGCCATCTGGATTTTGCATCCACAGAGAACTACTTGGTGAATGATTACAGACTACAACTTAAGGAAGGAAGGAGGGAAGGAAGGAAGGAAGGAAGGAAGGAAGGAAGGAAGGAAGAAAGAAAGAAAGAGGAAAATAGTAAATTGTACCCTAAACAGAGCTAAAATCATTTTTGTGCAATCTTCAATAAAAGGGAAAAGTTAACAAATAGGAAAGAGAAATGCATTTCATTTTTTTTCCATCAGTCACATGAATTACAATAACTGCCTGACCTTTTTCCATAAGATGTTTAAATGGCAGCTGTTATGGCTACAGTATACCATTTGATCAAAGCTCTTGAGGACAATAGTTTGTTTTGCAAAGGTCATGCTCCTTATATACTTGTGAATGTGTTCAAAAGGTTTACTAACTAAATATACAAGATTTTCATTGAGAATAAATTATATAACAGCTTTCAAATTAAATTTAAGCCATGAAGTCTACAGGGAACACTTACAGAACTTTGAAAATCCATCTCAAATTTTGTGAAGAATACTGTTTTAAAACAACTTGAATTTATAGGAAATATAGGGTTTTTTATTAAATTATTTATTAAAATGATTTATGTAAAAACAAGACACTATTTAAATTTTATGTCATACCTAGCATTTAAAAAGTGGAATTACTTTAATAAAAGAGTATGCATCTACTTCTGGCAGAAAATAAGAAAGGAGATACTAAGAGTCTTCTCATCATTTTTTAAGACTTTATTTATTTATTTATTTGAGAAAGATTGATCATGAGTGGGGAGAGAGGGAGAGGAAGATGGAGAAGCAGACCTCCACTGAGTGTGGAGCCCAATGCACAGGGCTTAACCCTAGGATTCTGAGATCATGACCCCAGCACCCCTCATCATGTTTTTAATAGCAACCTCTTAACTCCTATCCTGAGAAGGAAGCCCCCAAAACTGATAGCATATGTCACCATTAGAGTAATAAAGTCTAGAATAAATTAAGTAGGCAACACTAATTACTTGGTCTTTGTAAAAACTCATTTTTGTTTTATTTTATTTTGTCATGTGTATGGAAGTATAACTTTTATATGATAAAAATCTTCCTTTTGAAGTGTAAAATTTGGGAAGTTTGGACAAATCTATGGCCATGTAATAACTACAGCAATCAATGTAAAAGTTATTTTTGTCAACCTGTAATGTTCCCTTCTGCCCATTTGCAGTCAATTCTCTCTCCCCACATCAGCCTTTTGACTTTTTACTCATGTTTTCTTCAGTTTTGCCTTTTATAAAATGTCATAAAATGGAAAGTTTCTGCATGTAATACTTTGTACCCAGCTATTTTCAATATGTTTCAGTGGTATGTTTCTTTTTATTGCTGAACACTATTTCCCCAAATTAGAAGCACAACAAATTATCTCTATTCACCACTTGGACATTTGGATAGTTTCTAGTTTGGAGTGATTAGTCACGGTAGACATTTGCACACAAGTCTTTGGTCAGTGTAAATGTAATGTGTAACGCCAGTTAAAACCCCAGGGTTTGTTTTTTTTTTTTTTAAGTAATTGGCAAGTTTATTCTGAATTTTATAGAAGTGTGAAACACTAGAATTTCCAAAACATAAGTAAAAATTCACCTGGTGTGTGGAGAAAGAATTGACCATGAAAAAAATATCATTAAAAACATTTTTAAAATACTTTTCTTTTTTTTAAGATTTTATTTATTTATTTGGCAGAGAGAGAGAGAGAGAGATCACAAGTAGGCAGAGAGGCAGGCAGAGAGAGAGGAGGAAGCAGGCTCCCCGCTGAGCAGAAAGCCCAATGCAGGGCTCGATCCCAGGACCTTGGAGATCATGACCTGAGCCGAAGGCGGAGGTTTAACCCACTGAGCCATCCAGGTGCCCCTAAAATACTTTTCTTAGAGAATAAAGTAGAACATTCAGAAGAAACTTTAGATCAGGATACAACTTTTAGTATGTTACCAAAAAAAAAAAAGATTAGAAAATAATTTATTTAAAAAGATTTTGTATTAATATATCCCATAATTACCTATAAGCACAATGAAGACCCTATTACTACATTTTAAGTAAAGATTTTTAAATGATGCTTTTTATGCTTTCTATTTCTTATTTTCTTTTTTCTTTATTTTTTAATTTTTTAAATTTTTTTAAAATTTATTTATTTGTCAGAGAGAGGGAGAAAGAGCGAGCAAGCACAGGCAGACAGAGTGGCAGGCAGAGGCAGAGGGAGAAGCAGGCTCCCTGCTGAGCAAGGAGCCCGATGTGGGACTCGATCCCAGGACACTGGGATCATGACCTGAGCCGAAGGCAGCTGCTTAACCAACTGAGCCACCCAGGCGTCCCATCTTTTTTTCTTTGATAGATTTTAAATTAGATTTAGTATCTGAGTTTCTAAATGATAAATTCTCTATTTAACTTAAAATTCTGTACTTAGTTTTTATAGAGGGAAAGTATTGGTTCCTATTCTTTAAAACAACTAAACAAAATTTATGTTGTGAAATTTATGTAAGAGAAATAGAGTGAAAATAAAGTAAAAGTTACAAATAATAGGTGGAATATGAACTAACAAGGAAAAGAAGACTAATTGTCAGTTTTAATTGGCACTTTTCAATAATGAAGTTAAATATTTTTTTCAGAAATGTACTTATTTATCTAATCTCTTTCACACAGTGCCTGTCCTTTTTCTGTTGTAATTTTGGCAATGTTTTTGTGGGATTTTCTTTATTACAATTTTTTTTGACAGATTATTCTAAAACAAAGGAGTCTAGAACAGTAAGTCTTCCTTCATAATTTGTATTGGTTTAAAGCTCTGGCTACATACTGCCAAGACAAGGGCACCTGGTTGGCTCAGTGGGTTCAGCCTCTGCCTTCAGCTCAGGTCACAATCTCAGGGTCCTGGGATCCAACCCCGCATTGGCCTTTCCACTCAGCAGGGAGCCTGCTTCCCCTTCTCTCTCTCTGCCTGCCTCTCTGGCTGTTGTGATCTCTGTCTGTCAAATAAATAAATAAAATCTTTAAAAAAATATGCCAAAACATCTGGCTGAAAAGCAAAAGCTAAAAGCAAGCTTAATGTGTTTTTTTAAGTACATTTGAATAAAAATAGTAAAACTGAGAGCTTTTAATGTACTGCTTAAATTTGTTGATGTTAAATTTACACCAGATCAATTTTTTAAATTTTTGACTCAATATTTTGCCTGCCATTGGATATAAAATTTCTTTGTGTAGCTTAGTATAAATACAAAGTTTTATGCTTAAATTTATGGATGGTTTTAAAATATTTTTAAAGTTGTAATCTTTGTAACCAAAAATATAGTGTGGGTATGTTATAGATAGTTAGATTGGCCATGACATGGATTTTCTATATCGGGAAGATTCCCATTTCCTTAAATATACGAAATCACAAATTTGACTTTTATACACTCACTCCTAGCCAAGATAGATAACAAGGCCTGGATTTACCCTTCTACCTTTGATGTGACCACATATTATTTGATTAGATTCAGAAGACATGTCCAGAATCCATGGAGACAGACAGTAGTATATATAAATTATTGCCAAGAACTGGGGGTATAGGGGGATTTAGAATTTGGGAAGCATTTCCTCCTTAATTTTCTGGATGATATTGTGTAGAATCAGCCTCATTTCTTTAATTGGTATAGGTTTTCTTGAGCGGGTGATGAAAATGTTTTAAAGTTAGAGAGTAGTGATGGTCACACAACTCTGTAAACGATTAAAAACTACCAAACTGTACACTTAAAAAAGGTGAATTTTAAGTATATGAATAATATCTCAATAAAACTGTTATGAAAATACACAAAAAAGAACCTAAGAAATGCAAAGAGACACATACAAATCCAAAATTTTACTCAGAGATTTAATTTTCCTCTACCACTAAGGAATAGAAGTAGAAAATAATGAGTATATAGTAGAATTACAATATCAATAATTCTATCTCATTGACACGGAATTCCCCACAGTTAGAAAAAATAAGTACTACGTGGTATATTTGCCAAATTAGGCCATAAAGCAAATCTCAAAAAATTTAATAGGATTTAAGTCACACAAAGTGTGACTAAAATGGGGACACCTGGGTGGCTCAGCGGATTAAAGCCTCTGCCTTTGGCTCAGGTCATGATCCCAGGGTCCTGGGATCGAGCCCCGCATCGGGCTGTTTGCTCGGCGGGGAGCCTGCTTCCCCCTCTCTCTCTGCCTGCCTCTCTGCCTACTTGTGATCTCTCTGTGTGTGTGTCAGATAAATAAATAAAATCTTTAAAAAAAGGTATGACTAAAAAGATCTAAAGTGCAAATCAATTTCATAAAAATTTGTAATTCTAAAATATGTAGAAACTAAATAACATATTCCTTATGAACTTAAGGGTCAAGGAAGAAATCAAAATAGAAATTAGAAATTATTTTGAATTGAATTGAGTTATTTTGAATTGAAAATAAAAACACAATATATCAAAATTTATGGGACGCAGCTTTAACAGTACTTAGAAGTTTATAGCCATAAGTGCTCATATAAGAAGGAGTAGTCTCAAATAATAAACTCAATTTCCACTTAAAAATACTAAAAAAAGAAGAAAAAGTTAAGCTCAGAATAATTGGAATAACTTACATAAAAAAGATTATAAAGGATACCAGTAAAAAATAAAACAGAAAGATCACAGAAACTGAAGTGTTTTGTTGAGCTGATCAATAAAAATGATAAATTTCTAGCCTGATTACAAAGGAAAAAGAATAACACACAAACTAACAATCTCACAAATGAGAAAAAATATTGTTATAGTTTCTACACATATTAAATTCAGCAACTTGAATGAAATGGGCAAATTGCTTGGAAGAAACAATAGCAGATGTCACCTAAGAAGAATTAGATTACCTGAGTAGTCCTGTATCCATTGAAGAAATTGTAATTATAGTTAAAATCCTTCCCACAAAGAAACTTTTTGACCTACTTGTGTTTACTGAATTATATCAAGTATTTAAGAAAGAAATAATGCCAATTCTGCATAACATCTTTCAGAAAATTAAGGAGGAAATGCTTCCCAACTTATTCAGTGAAGCCAACATTATGATACCTAAACAAAACAAGACCAAAAAAGACACTTGAAGAAAACTACAGATGGAAATCCTTTATGTACATCACAGATTTGGGGCTCTTCTTAAGTGAGCTCTTTCCTTGAAGATAGTGTTGAAGGTGTTATATGTGTTTCCTGCGATTTCATCTCTGACTGGTGAGGTCTGTCCCTTTTGCCACTTATCATCCTTTTTTCTTGGCCCCAATCCCAATGTGTGTGTGTGTGTGTGTGTGTGCACACGCACGCGTGCACACACACACACACACACGCATCTGCACCGATCTAAGATTAGAAAACAGGCAGATGTATTTTCTATGTCTAGTGTCATTCCCTATCTATATCCACAGATCTTACGGTAAAAAGGGAACATATTACTATATCCAAATGCAGATCTGTGGAAGTATTTAATATTCACAAATAAGCAGATCATATCATGAAAAATAAATCAAAGAACTCTGAGGTAGTAGAAAGCCAGTGGTCTGTGCAATTATGATGATTGGAGGTGGGTGGCAGGAGGTGAAATTTCATCACTGAAGCTATTACAGGTTTAATGTGTCAAGTTTTAAAGATCAGATCAAATTAGTGGAAATTCTGTAAACATGATTGTTAGCTGTTTCTAATTTATTAAAAAAGAGCAAGGAGGAGAAAATCATTTGTAAAGAGGTCTAATAATTGTCAGCAGGAACAATTAATGCTCATTTGTGACTTTCCACATAATAACTATTGCATCCTGCTTCCTGATACATTGGTTTGGTTTCAGCTATTAGATTAGCAATATAAAATAATTTCCCTCAAAGATAATATGAGCTATTGATACAGAACAATAGGAACTCAGAAATATTGATGAGTTTCTAGTAATATCTACTCTCTCTAGTATTTTTGCTGAAATAGAATTACTGGCAACACAATCAAATAGCTCTCAAGACTACCCATGGCATTGGGGTGAATAATTGCGTCTAGGTGGTTCCCAGAGTAAACAAAACAATCAAGTAGAGTGTTTTTCTCTAAAATAGCATCTGAAATTTTGACTGAGGTTAGATTTCCAATAAGCTTGGCTGGAACATAATTTTTACCTGCTTTCTCCTTTAGCAACGTCAACTCAAACAAATCGTAGGCTTACTGGGAACTTATATTCAGCTTGCAGATCACAACACCGTAATCAAAAGTATTTGATAACATAATAAAAAAATAAAAGATAAAAAGTAAGCAAAATATACTTAACACAATAATAATTAAATATCTTTAATAAAATATAATTACAGGACTTATTATCTTCAAAATCTGGAGTGATTTTATCAATTTTAGTCATCTTCATTTATAAAACAATTACTAGTAAGATATAGGAACGAGTTAGTTCAGTATTCAAATGATTTTCATTCAGTGCACTTCTGTTCATTGAGCATAACTGATTAAATGGCTAAAACATGAATAAAAACTGACTAGAAAAAAATGCTTTTGCAAGATGCCCAGGTGAATGGAAGAAAAACTTGGTCTTCATCTACCAAATTCAGAGAAGATAAAATGCAGATCAGCAATATTTGGGATTTTCTTTGTGTAATTTCTCCAAGCTCATGCATATCCCTTTCTAGAGAATTTCTGAATTCCTGAATTGTAATAAAATTATCTTCTGGCCTCTCAACTATTTGTGCAGATGTGACAGAATTACATGAAGTGAATTCAGTAATATGGATAAACAACCATGTAACATGTGTACATTATCACAAAGTAGCACTATGTTACATAAACAAACCAGAGTCTCAGTGTACTTGCCTACTTTCCAGCCTTTACGAGTCATACATTCAGAGACAGTATCCTGTGTTCATATCCTAAAAGTGATATAGACATGCTCTAACAAGGTAGCTCATCTGGAAAGCCTTACAGACAAACATCCACCAACCATCTGCCTTAGAAACACTCACTAGGCTTCCCTGCCACAAGATCAAACCTCTTTATAGTTAATCAACTTTGTCTGCCTCTCTAGCATCCATTCCTACCTCTCCCCATAACTGCTTCCAGTTTGAAGCATTCTATTCATGTTGTCTAAGTAGGGCTCCCTTAGCCTCAGGCAGGACATAAGCATGATCAGAGGCAATCAGTGATTTCTATCTCTCTAACAGTTAGAAACCCATCAGAAACAGATGGCACAATCCAGTCAGGATACATTCAGGAGCATTTATTTACAAACAGACTAGTTACAAAGGGTACATAGGTTATAGAGGAACCATTAAAGATAATGTGGAAATCCAAGTTCATTGGAACTGCTACCACCCATAGACTCAAAATATTTGCAGAAGAGGATATAGGAAACTGGAAGCAGAGAGAACCATCGAAAGCAAGGACCAGTGGGCTTTTGGTGAAGCCCAAAATGACACCAGAGGGGAAATAGAGAAGTAATCACCTGACCCATTCTTCATGCCAGTGGTTTCCTGCCAAGACTCCCCATTGGCTGAACTCAAACCAAATTGTGAGTGATGGGAGCCTGTTGATATAATCCAAACAGATCAGCCACCTACAGCTGAGAGCCAGGACGTGAAAAGATGCAGAGAGCAAAGAAAAGATAGTCAATACAATCTTTCTAACTATAGTGCTTCAATAGGAGTGTAGAAGTCCAAGGCTCAACCAGATGCTATGGTACAGTGAGCACAAAGTGTGGACCCACCATGTGGACTAAGAGAATCCAACCAGCCCATGGGAGGCAGAGCCCAGCAATGGATCCAAGTGACCTTGTAAGTCCTGATCCTGTCACATGAAAGGACAGAACTCTCCACTTAAAAATTGATTCTTTATTCCATAAGACAATTTGAATTTTTTAATTTTATTTATTATTTTTACTTTCGACTGAAAGAAGCCTAACTGATATTCTATGGACATCATTGAGAGTCAGACACAAATCTGAATTCACATGCCCTTTCACTGTCAAAAAATCAGACCACCAAAGGGAGATCCTTAATTCCAGTTTATACTCCCAAACCTGCCCCAAACTTAGTCATTTCACTGACCTCTACAGAAGTTCACCTCCAAGTTTGAGATTTCTCTCAAACTCAAAATTGTTCATATTTTGGCAGACCAATCTCTTTAAAAAATTTTTTTTAAGATTTATTTATTTCAGAGACAGAGAGGAACAGAGAGCATGAGCTGGAAGAGAGGGAAAGGAAGAGAAGCAGCCTCCCCACTGAGCACAGAGCCAAACATGGAGGCTCAATCCCATCATCCAGAGATCAGGACCAGAACCAAAACCAAGAGTCAGTTGCTCAGGCTCAGTGGAGCCATTCAGGTGCCCTCTAAGTTATTTTTGCAAAGACCTTATGAATACTTTTTTGTGATCTAGACATTAATTTTTATTTTATTTTTTAAAGATTTTATTTATTTATTTTTGCAAATGAGAGACCATGAAAGAGAGAGAGGAACAGCACCTTGGAGGGGGGTGGGACAGAGGGAGACGATGACTCCCTGCTGAGCAGGGAGGCTGATATGCGACTCCATCCCAGAACCCCAAGGTCATTACCTGAGCCAAAGGCAGACACTCAACTGACTGAGCCACCCAGCCACCCTAGACGTTAATTTTTAGTTTTCCTCCAACCCTCAAAAATAACATTTTTACTCATTTACTAACATTTTTACTCAGTGGGAGTGTCATGACGACTTACCTACCATTTGTGAGATGCATTAGAACACAAGAAATGCGTTCTAAATAATAAGAGTGCCAAACACTTGTGGATTATTTTCTTTTTCCTGAAAGGAGGTTTAATATTAACCCTGTAGTAATGCCCCTCATACTTCTTTGCACCCCAATATACTTTCTACAGAGGGAAAGAGGTGGTGCTAAGCTGACCCAGGGGAACTAGGGAAGACACTCCCATGTCGAGGGACAGCTCGAACACGTGAGCTCCACCCAAAAGTTTCTGAACCGAAGGGTCAGTGTTCCAGTCTTAGATTTTTCTAATTTTCCAAAAGAAGTTGGAAAACTGAACTTTTCAATGAAGTCTTATGAATTTTACATGTTAGTAACAAATTCAATTAAAAAATACAGGCTGGCAAATAAACATGTCTGTAAGCCATAGAGTGCTAGCTACTGTTTTGTAACACCTTGTTTACAGCAATGCAGAGTAATGTACTATAAAACGAAACAAAAGAGATTTCTTGTCATTTGGACATATAATCACCTAAAGAAAAACTACAGCCAGATCCAGTGTTAATTTTTCCCTTTAACATTATGGAATTATGGCTGGCAACAAATGTCTTCTTATGTACAAATCTATACTTTTTTTCTCTTAAGAAAAAACATTTGCAAGCTCTTAGTATAATTTTTTTTTTAATTGAAGGATGTAATTTTACTGTTATTCTTTCTAAGGCATTTCTTTAGATATACTTAGCTTTAACCCATTTTTTTTTAAAAGTTGTGTTCAATTCTTGCTAATCTTTTTTTTAAATTTTTTAATTAATATATAATGTATTATTTGCCCCAGGAGTACAGGTCTGTGAATCATCAGTCTAACACAATTCACAGCACTCACCATAGCACATGCCCTCCTGAGTGCCCATCACCAAGCCACCCACCCCTCCCCACCCCCAGGAGCCCTCAGTTTGTTTCCAGAGATTAAGAGTCTCTTATGGTTTATCTACCTCCCCGGTGCCATCTTGTTTCATTTTCTCCTCCCTTCCCCCAAGAACCCCCTCCCTGCCTCTCAATTTCCTCATATGAGAGAGATCATATGATAATTGTCTTTTTCTGACTGACTTATTTCACTTTGCATAATTAGATCTGCATTACTAGTTATTTTGAAATGGAGGATTTAAATACTATAATAATGACCAACAATAGGCACTTAGTTGCATGTATATTCATAACAAAACACATTTATTGATTGGTGACTGGTCTTCAGTGTTAAAGATTAAAGGGACTACAACTTTTGACATTATTTCATAAAGAACAGAAGCCCACATATCTGTCTTCTCCCCAAATCTCACAGACTTCCTTAATTTACTTTCAATAAACATATCCCAACCCTAAGTTCAAAGAAGAATAAAGAACCCACTGGGACTTACCCCCATGCAATTCTCTGAGCACTAATTCACTCTCTTTAAGTGGAGCTTAATTTCATACATTTCCCCATCTTGCATCCCTAACACAAATGTTAACTAAAAGTAGGATTAAGCTGCTTCTCTTACTCATTCAAGATGCCCAAATTTTACTTATCGTACTAGTATTTGCAAGTGTACAATAAAATTACACTTTTTATAAGTTTGATATTGAAAGACTGAAAATTATTCCACATTACTGTTTTTCATTATATAGATAGATAGATATAGATATAGATATATAGATATAGGATTATATATAGGCTATATAATATATACAATATAATATAATTGCATCATATATAAATTATATATAATGATATAAGATATATATATTATATATAGGCTAAGCAGATCTACCAATTTTAACACATTTTCTTATACAATACTATTTTTAGAAGCACATTCAATAATACTGCCACTAGACTCATCAAAAAAGTTCATGATAGCAGATACAAGTTTTCAAAATTCCATTTGTTATATGAAAGTCTGACTTTACCACTAGCATTGTGTAGTCCATTGGTTTCCTTAAAGAGATGGCTTATTTTGTTCACTTCAGAGAAACTATCTACCCAATATTCAAAACTAAATATGTATAATTTTTTCTTCTAGTCATTCATTCAGGTAAAAATAATGTTTTGTGAGAAAAATATCTAATTGGACTGACAACTCAGTGGCACAAGTGCTCTGCCTTGAGACCACATCATACTTTTGCCAAGCAGCAGAAATATTTTATGCCTACTTCCAATTTTGTCACACAGAACATTTGAACACAGAGCATGTGTAATGAATAGTTATTTTCATTACTTCATTAGGGCATTCTTAAGCAAAACTACCTCTTTTTCCACCTTACCAATACTACATTGCTTTGTTCTAAGTTACCAGTTTTACTCACCATTGATTTTTCACCCACAAATGTCAACACACTAAAAAAGCCAAATAATACCTTACTATTATTGTGAAAACAATAGCTTTTGCTTTATGGGTCTCTAAAGTAGTTTCAAAGACTCCCCAGAGCTTCACTGACTACATTTTGAGAGCCATTAATATACAGAATAATTTTATTTTACATTTTTAATTTTATAAGGATGATTGGAGCATATTAAGTTTATGTGAAGTACATTATTTCATCCTAATTTCTGTTATTCTCCATTAAAAGTGTAGTAAAATCTGTACTTAACATTTATCCAAAAGCTGGATTCTTTTCTACTAGGACCACAGTGATGTGGTTAAAATAAAAACAATAGCAGACACAAAGTCATACCTGCTCATTCAGAAAATATGCTCAGAGCTGCCTGGTGAAGCTTTATTCCCAAGCCAGTGGAGTGAATTGTGTGTAACTAAGACTATTGGCTTAAGAGTCCTATATGTGGTATCTCCATGGCAATAAGAAAATAATTTCATTTTGTTTGTTGTAAATAGCAATAAATAATTTCCTTAAGAAATTTTTAGAATTGGCTACACTTAAATGTGTCTGCTAAAAGCTTCAGGATAATATCAAATATAGTATAGCACAGAGATAAACGATGGAGTCAAACTACCAAGGGTTGAGTCCCACCAACTGCCTACCTATGAGAGTTGGGGCATCTGTGAAATAGGGATAGTAACAGTGTTTCCTCCTACTATTAGCATGAACATTATTATTAATAATAAAATTATTTTCAAAAGACAACATGAATTAATGTATGTAAAATTCCCCAAACAGTGCCTGGAATACTAAGTAGTAAATATTTCATTATTTTACTTATGAAATAATATTATTTATTTCATTTTAATTATATCAGGAAAAATTATGGAAGACTGTGAAATAGGCAAAAATAAGATTACTAGATATCCTATCCAGTCCACCCCTTTGGATTACCTCAGCCTTTAATTATCCTTGGGCTATTTTAAAACTTTAGAAATCATAGAAACCTAACGGTAATGTAAAGACTCTTGTGAGGTAGAAAGCAACTGATTATTGCCCTGTGGTTATTGACTGATTTTACAACTCTGTGTCAACTCATTGCAGTATTCTTGATTGTCTATGGATGTGTGCATTTTTAGAATTTTCCTTTGAGTGACTTGGAATGCCTTCCTGGTCCCTTAATAATTAATTATAAAATCTTTGATGAGTATTCATTTTATGCTTGTATGACCATCATGATTTTAACATTTAAAAAATTATTCTTTAATTCATTATTATTGCAAAGTAATCTGACATTAATTAAAGTGGAAAACACATTATGAGGAGAATTAACGTAATTTCAGAATATAGTAGGACCAGGTGGCATCGCTTATTGGAGATAGTATTGAAAATCCTCAGAGAGCATTGTATTAATGGCACTGAGTTATTAATTCAAAGGTAATCAGGTTAGACTTCTCACTATTGAAAAAGGCAGAGAAATGAATAAAATACTTTTAAGGTTTTTTGTTGTTATTGTTGTTGTTGTTGTTGTTGCTTTTTTAGTTGATAGTGTTTAAATATTTTATTTTAGGCTTAGTTATCCAGAATATTTACTTAGGTAAAACATCTTATTTCTTGACAAAACTACATATTTAAAATGCTATCTACAAAATCTGAAAGCTTTTCTCTTTCTGGCCCTATCACTATAATTTAAGTTGATTCTCTGGCTGTTGGCTATTCTGTCCAAGGTTATAATTCTTGAACTGGAAGGAGCAAATCATCAGTTATTGTTTCTATTCCACTCTCTTCCCTGGGAAGTCTAAAAATTCACTGAATTCTCTGGATATTGAATTTCTCATCCATTATATGATGGCATCTCATTTTAGCATTTTTTAAAAAATGACATTCATTTTATATCATACAAAATTTATAACTGAGTCATTAAGAATCTTTATCTGCTTTAAAGAGAGCTCCTTTATTTTTCCTTTTATTATGGCCCCTTTTTTTGCTTTATTTTTTTAATTATTTTATTTTATTTTTCAGTGTTCCAAGATTCATTGTTTATGCACCACACCCAGTGCTCCATGCAATATGTGCTCTCCATAATACCCACCACCAGGTTCACCTATCCCCCTACCCACCCCCCAACCCTCAGTTTGTTTCTCAAAGTCCACAATCTCTCATGCTTTGTCTCCCCTTCAGATTTCCCCTAATTCACTTTTCCTTTCCTTCTCCTAATGTCCCCCCTGTTATTCCTTATGCTCCACAAGTAAGTGAAACCATATGATATCTGACTTTCTCTGCTTAACTTATTTCACTCAGCATAATCTCCTCCAGACACATCCATGTTGATACAAAAGTTGGGTATTCATCCTTTCTGATGGAGGCATAATATTCCATTGTATATATGGACCATATTGTCTTCATCCATTCATCTGTTGAAGGGCATCTTGGCTCTTACAACATTTTGGCGATTGTGGTCATTGCTGCTATGAACATTGGGGGTACATATGGCCCTTTTTTTTTTCACTACATCTGCATCTTTGGGGTAAATACCAGTAGTGCAATTGCAGGGTCATAGGGTAGCTCTATCTTTAGTTTCTTAAGGAATCTCCACACTGTTTTCACAAAGTGGCTCCTCCAATTGCATTCCCACCAACAGTGTAAGAGGGTTCCCCTTTTATCCACATCTTCTCCAACATCTGTTGTTTCTTGTCTTATCTTGTTTCTTGTTAATTTTGGCCATTCTAACTGGCATAAGGTGATATCTCAATGTGGTTTTGATTTGAATCTCCCTGATGGCTAATGATGATGACCATTTTTTCATGTGTCTGTTAGCCATTTGTATATCTTCTTTGGAGAAGTGTCTGTTCATGTCTTCTGCCTATTTTTTGAAGTGATTATCTGTTTTTTGAGTATTGAGTCTGAGGAGTTCTTTTATTATGGCCCTATATTTCAATATACTGATATAATAAAACCAGAAAGATAAAACTCAGTAATTTGGACATCTTAAAAATTTAGGCAGGAAAGGACTAAAATGGCATTGACTTTTATACACCTATTCATTTCAGAAGATGATTTACTAAGTATGTCTAGTATAAAACAGGTCAAACTATCTGTTTTATTCATAAAAGAATATTTCAAGGGCTTTACGCATTCATTTCTACATAATCCTCATGATAAGAGATAATTATTATTTACTAACTTAAGATATCCATTTTTAATAGTCTGGTGTTCTGGTATACACTAAACATCTTCACTCAGTTTTTATAAAAATATCTCATAATTTAAAGTAAACTTTCTGATAAATAAGCAAAACCTTGGGTGTTTCTTTGCATATATACAATATAAAAATGTTTTTATCCTAAAATATCCGAGTGACATTTTATTGGTGCAAATTTTTTAAACACATTGAATTGCCAGTTTTATAGCAAGAACTCAATAATCAACTTTTCTTTTTTTAAGATTTAATTTATTTATTTGACACAGAGAGAGAGAGAGAGAGAGACCATGAGAGAGGGAACACAAGCAGTGGGGAGTGGGAGAAGGAGAAGCAGGCTTCCTCTTGAGCAGGGAGCCTGATGTTGGGCTCAAACCCAGGACCCTGGGATCATGACCTGAGCCTAAGGTGGACACTTAACAACGCACCTCAACTTTTATTTTCTACCATTGTTTTATTCCAAGAAACAACTTAATTCTGCCCTCCCAGCCATATGAATAGGGGAAACATATGCATCACCATGGCAGAATGAGGCCACAAAGTGAAGTGGGAAACTTTCCTGATACATGTCTCCAGCTCTCACAGAATGAGAAAGCTTTAATACAGATTTGTACCCTCATGCCCAGTGTCTGACATCCAATTATGTAAATAGAAATAAAACTAAAACCTTCTGAAAAACTAGGGTTTAGCCAGCATAAAATTAAGTATTTCCCAAGTGACCAGTAATCCTATATGGCATTTCTGAAAAGTATATTAACTCCCTGCATTTGGGTGTGAAGCGTACTCAAATGACCTCCAATCTTGAACTTGGACTGGTCAAAAGACTCTATGGATCTATGGATCAGTCAAACTCAACCCCTCCTACTTAGTAATTACCAATAAAATAATGCAGAGAGAAAGAGACAGACGGAGAATGAGGGAAAACAATCCTGGTTTGGATGAGACACTAATGAGATAATGGGGACTTTTCATTGAATTATAAAATCATCCCCCAAACAAAAAGCTTGGTTTATCACTCTCTAATCACAAATTATGCAAGCTTGCTACCAGTTAAGCATTCTTAACCTTGCGGGGAACTCTTAGAGACAATGATCTACTTGCTGAAGTACAGCAAGAGACAGGAGAGTTGCCCAGGCAGCCCTTGGATACAGGAAGTCCTAAATCTATTGAACTGGAATTAGAGTTATAAATGAGGGAAACCTGTGCTGTTTTCTCAAGCTCATTCTGTGGTTGTGGGTCACTGACCTCATTTAGACACTTCTTCATTCTTTTCATCTTCCCTTTAACAATGCTTTAGGTGCTGGATTTATTCAAATTTGTTGAGCTTTAGTATATTTTTATAGGTAAGAAAATAATGCCTACCTCTTTTCCATTTTACTAGAAAAGATGTGGGTTTTTTTTTTCTTCCACAGTACAAATAATACATGGACTATTAGGAAAAAATGAGTTGTCTTTCAAAATGTAAATTAGAAATTATTTTAAGGCTGGAAGCAGGAGAACTTTTTTGGCCCTATATTCCTATTACTTCCAGTAATATCCTTGCACTATATTTGTATTTAAAACAAATCTCTTAAGCATAATGTATCTCCATAAAATAAAATCTGCCCTTAAGTCTCCCTGGGGTTGTGCTGAGAATAAAGTATAATAATTTGGCTAAAGTCCATATACTTATAACTTAACTGTAACATAATTGTATAAATTAAAACATTAACACAATCATACTGGTTCTTACATATCATATGAATCATACTGGTTCATATTCAGTATGAATCATACTGATTCATACTGGATCATACTGGTTCTTACATAAAGGGTTTTTTCTGTTGTTGTTTTGTTTTTTAATTAATTTATTTATTTTTATTTCTTTTCAGCATAACAGTATTCATTGTTTTTGCACCACACCCAGTGCTCCATGCAATATGTGCCCTCCTTAATACCCACCACCAGGCTCCCCTAACCTCCCACCCCCGCCCCTTCAAAACCCCACATAAAGGTTTTATTTTCATATGAATTTGTTCCTTATGTTTCTGTCTCAGATATACAGGTATTCTAGTGAATCAAATAAGCTCTTTTGAGACATTTTAAGTTTTAATTTTTCTAAACTATCATTAAGAAAGTTTTCATTAATTCTGTAAGTTCAGGTTTATCTTCTCTCGGCCCAGTTGCTAAAGTCATGATGATAGGAAATTCAAAAAGTAGTAACTAGATTTTTATATGTGATGTTAGTTCTGGCAAGCTGCCTTCTGACTTTTTACAGGTCAAGTCTCAGAAATCTCATTCTGCCCCTGCAAACTGCTTTATTCATGACTTTGAAAATGCCAAGATCAAAAGGGGGTGCATTCAATTCAATTCAATTTGTTCAAGTGGACAGAAAAGATGTTCTTTTATTCAAATGACAAGGACATTTGATCCAGAAAATCTGTATTACTTCATTCTTGAAGAAGGGCATACACCTTGCTTTATGAATTTTGTTTTGAAAATTTCTTTGTTGATCAGTTTAATAATAGTCTGATCTAAGTAACAGTCTAAAAATGAGGCAATTAGCAAGTCCTTTGTCCAAAAAGAAAAAAAAAAAGATGCATTTCATTATCAACAGCCAATGAGCATAAGGAACCATCTCTTGGATTCTGTTTCTCTGAAAACCTTGGGCAGGATCAGGGGATGCCACATAATTTCTGAGATTTGAAAGAAAAAAGTTCACAATATGCCAAGAAATCTATCTAGTTTATTTATCAAAGGCCAGAGTACTATCCTCATTACCATATCTTGGGAACCAAATAAAGGAATCTACAAATTCATCTACAAAACAGTTTCCTAGATAGTACCTCTGCCATTGGCATTTTGCCAAAATCTAGGACAAATCTTAGTCTTTCTTTGCTCATAAATGCACTGTTTGTTTTAGTGGTACACACCAGTGCTTATGATGAAGCAATGTGATAAAGAGACAAGGGGGCTTGAAAGCACAAAGTAAAGTAAACATTATATTAAGGGGTGTGGGAGAGCATCATTCCTTTAGAGCAGGGCATTTGGAGGAATATGGGATTTGATACAAACATGGGACTCCAAAGAAAATATGGAAGTCCCATTTCAACTTGCCTGAAATTTGGCACCTATCTGTCGCCCTGACCAGCACCTGACATTTCAGCCCCACTAAGGAGAGAGTCCAGGATGTGGGGCAGGGCTCTCACCCTTGCTTGCAAGTCAGTATCTCCTGGAGAGCTTTTAGATTATGTTTCTGTCTGGGTCTTTGTGCGTGGGCCCCAAACATTCCCAAATGCACCCTAGTGTCAGGAATCACTGATTTCAGGGGGAAATATAGGATTTTCAAACTGGAATGGCAAATTTAGGACATATAACAATTCAGGAAATAGAATTATGAATGCCTTTTCTCTCAGGACTTACCTGACACGTCCTAAATTCTGGATACCATATTTTCTGTTTGGTATTTCCTGGTGAAAGAGGAGCCACATTTATACATTACTGCCATTCCATGCTCTCTTCTTTCCTCTTCTGCTAATCCAATCCAGGATGGTGTAGCAATAAAAACAATCATTTCACTCTTATGACACTACAGTAGTCTTCATTTCCAACCAGTTTTCTAAGAAAGAGGGCTATAGTATTTGTTGATGAAAACATGGAACTTAAGTAAACTTGGCCAGACAGACACTTGGAGCTTCAGAGGCTTTGAGATCTGATTAACTAATACTGCCTGCTGCCTTGCTGATTTCATCCTTAGAAATAGGAACCGGAGTTTCAGTGGAATGGCAGAAACGCTCTGATGATTGGGTAAGCAAGAATGCCATAAAGCAGAAGGCTTTACCAGCTCCAGGGTAAAGAAACACCTCCTATGACAATTAGTCATGACAGTTGGCAATTAATGGTCAATGGTGATAAAAGAAATCAAAGAACACTATTCAATCCTCTCTGTGTCAAGAGACATGCTATTACAAAATACGGCTTCTGTCTATTCTACCTGTTCACCACTAAACACATAGGCAGTGTCAAAAGAATGAAGTGCATAGAACTCACAATGATGGTGGTGACTGAGGCAAATTATAGTATTTCCAAAGCATACATAAACTAATCCCTACAGAGAATATCTCTCAAGTTCATATATATCATTTATGGCCAACCTAAAAAAAAAGTATATATGCTGCCTTTTGTTAGTCTCTCAGTGCAAATTCAGAGGTAGTGGTGGAAGGATGCCAAAACTTGAAGTAACTTATCTCAGTGATGACTAATTTTAAAGTTGGTGTGAGGTCTTTATGGTATTAAAATGATTTTATGATAAAAGGACACAAGAATACTTGAACTCTGCTCCAGACCAAAGGTAATTATCTTCACAAAGTTGCCCATAGAGCTGAACACAGAATGTCTGCAAAAGAAATGAAAGAACACTCTTGTTATTATTGGGCTCAATGCAGATGTCAGGAAGGCTGAGCTAGAGAATATGACCCAAGTAAGAAGCTTTCTGTTACCTGAGTTCAAATCTGAATCTCAGCTGTCATCACACTTTAGATAGAAGATAACTATATTGAAGAAATAGTAGAAATATATCTGAAACTAATATAACTTTGTGTGTCAACTATGCTTCAATAAAAATAAGTAAATACACACATATATACATATACACATACACACATATATCAAGAAGGAAAGAAAAAAGAAAAAATAGGGAAAGAAAAATGTTAAGGAACAGTCCCTCTGTCAGTTTTTGTCTGGATTGCAGAGAGAAAAGTGATAAATTTATTTATTAAACTTTTTTCAGATTGAATTAACTGTAGATTCCCATACAGTTTTAAGAAGTATACAGTGGTTCTGTGTACTCAGAATATTGACATTAGAATTCACCATTGTACTCTACTTGTGTTTGTGTGTGTGTATGTGTGTGTGTAGCTCTGTACAATTTATTACATCTTCAGGTTCATGTATCCACCAACGGAATTAAGATACAGAACAGTTTCTTCACCACAAGGATCCTTCATTTTGCTTTTTATGTAACACACCTCCATCCCTTCTTGTCAAGCCCACCTCCTGAATCCCTGGTAACCACTAATAAGTTCTCTACTTCTAAAATTCAAGAATGTTACATAAATATTTTCGTACAACATGTAACCTTTTAGGATTGGCTTTTCACAGGTATCACAACTGCCTTGAAATTCATCCAAGTTGTTGCATGTATCAATAATCTTTCCCCTTACATTGCGGAGCAGTGTTCCATGGTAGGGATATACGAAAGCTTGTTTAACTACTCATTCTGAAAGGGCATCTCCATTTTGGCTATTGTTTATGGAGCTGCTTTGAACAATTATTTACAGGTTTTTGTATGAGCAGACTTTTCATTTATCTGGACTAGATGCCCAAGAGTACAGTTGCTGGTTCATGTGGAATTTGTGTGGTTAGTTTTTAAATAAACTCCCAAACTGTTTTCCAGAGTGGCTATACTATTTTATACACATATTTTATAGCAATGTATAAGTGATACAGTTTCTTCACATCCTCACACCCATGTGGTATGTTTTATTTTAGTCATTCTGATAAACAGTTATATCTCATTATGGTTTTATTTTGCATTCTCCTAATAATGGCTAAAGATGTTGAACATTTTCTAGTGTGGATATTTCCCAACTGTATATTCTCTTTAGTGAGACATCTGTTCATGAGTCTCGCCCATTTTTTAAATTGGATTACTTGTTTGTTTTAACTGCTGAGTTTTGAGAGTTCTTTATATATTCTAGATATTAGCTTTTTATCAGATATGTGGTTTGCAAATATTTTCCTCCAATGTTTAACTTATTTTTTTGTCATTTTAATAGGCCTTTCTACAAGGCAAATGGTTTTAATTGGGTGAGGTAAAATTTATCTTTTTTTTTTTTTACTTATGAATCATGCTTTTGGTGTCAAGTCCAAGATTTTAAGGCTTTTGACTAGTCCTAGATCCCAATACTTTCTCTTACTTTTTCAAAAAGTGTTATAGTTTTATATCTCACATTTTGAATTGATTTTTGCAGAAAGTGTGAGGTTAGATCAAGATTAAGTTTTGGGGGGCACCTGGATGGCTCAGTGGGTTAAGCCTCTGCCTTCACCTCAGGTCACGATCTCAGGGTCCTTGGCTCGAGCCCCGAATCGAGCCCCGAATCGGGCTCTTGGCTCAGCAGGGAGCCTGCTTCCCCCTCTCTCTCTGCCTGCCTCTCTGCCTACTTGTGATCTCCCTCTCTGTCAAATAAATAAACAAATAATCTTAAAGTTAAGTTTTTTGCCTATGGACATCTCATGACTTCATTACTAACCATTTGAAAGACCATCTGTTCTTTCATTGTTACTACTTTTGCATCTTTGTCAAAAATCAGTTGTGCTTATTTGTATTTACCTATTGCTACCTTCTTTGTTCTGTTCTTCAGCACAGGGACTATAGTTGCTAATAAACATAGCCTGATGTCATGGCAAATGCTTACCAACTTTCCCTGTTGAAAATAGAATGGGATAGGAAAACATTAAGGGCTCTTGAATGTCATTCTCTGATGAAAAAATCCTAGTAATGTTTGTTTTGTTTTGTTTTATCACTGCATTAACACACACAAGTGTAACTAAGGAATTACAGTTCTTCTCTTCCTTTGACATAAGCAAGATTAGTGAGTTATCAAGAAATTCCATTTCACACTTATATGATCACTTCCTAAGAAAAGCCCCTGTTCCTATGTATCCACTGAGTCCTGTTAGAAGGCATCTCAATCCCTCAGTGTATCTAGACATTAAAACAAGTGATAGATCAGGACACTAAATAATTCCTATTCACATCTAGTTCTTATTTATTCCTGTGCCCAACTATATTGTATAAACTAGATTGCCAGATATATCATAAATTGCAGAATGCTTAGCACTATAACTAAAATGCAATGAGGTAGGCAAAACCAAATTACCTAACTTGAACAATTTTAAATAAGTAGCCAGAAAATCAGAAAGTGAATCTAATTTGAGTGAAGCTACATACAAGGTCTCAAACAGTACAAAAGCCAATCTTTCACTATTTCTCTTTTTCATTGTCTTTACATTAAATCTACTGAAAACAATTTGATGAACCTGGCTTGCTTCCCGTGCTTGCTCCCTAGATTAATCCCTACAGATAATGCATGAGGTTCAATGTCTGGCCAGACTCAGGATATGTATTGAGATTGTCAGACCCACTAGAACAACATGGGATCAGAAAGAGAAAACTTTTTTAAAAATTTATTTATTTATTTATTTATTTATTTGAGAGAGAGAGAGGGCACAAGGGGGGGGGGGCAGCTCAATCCCAGGACCCTGGGATCATGACCTGAGCTGAAGGCAGACACTTAATTGACTGAGCCACCCAGGCATCCCAGAGAGAGGAAAGCTCTTGAATTAAAAGGTAACTGAGTAGGCACAAATAAGAAGTGGCTATCTCTAAGACGGATAAGTCAAAACTAGCTCCCTTGTCCCACTTGCATCCAGTGGAGTCTCACTCAACTGTGCATCTATGTCTAATTACTTCTTGAGAACTTACACTCTAGCCATCTTCTATGGGGAGTATTTTAGCTTCAGTTTCCTAGATACTAGGGGGAAGGGGCATATGCTTGCCTCTGACTAGAAAACACTCCTATATTCTAGCAAACTGTATAAATGAGGACCTGAAGTCCTCAAGTCTTCTTTGACTTTCTTCCTTTTCTTTGATCTCAGTCCTGTCTATTTAAAACAATGTACTGGGACACCTGGGTGGCTCAGTTGGTTAAGCGGCTGCCTTCGGCTCAGGTCATGATCCCAGTGTCCTGGGATCGAGTCCCACATCGGGCTCCTTGCTTGGCGGGGAGCCTGCTTCTCCCTCTGCCTCTGCCTGCCACTCTGTCTGCCTGTGCTTGCTCTCTCGCTCTCTCTCCCTCTCTCTCTGACAAATAAATAATTTTTTTAAAAAATAAAATAAAACAATGTACTGGTTATTTCCCTTTGACCCTGACTCTGTGGTATCTGGCATGGGTACCTTAAGTTCATAAGAGGAAATTTTCCAAGGAAAGTTCACAGCCAATGTATCTCTAGTCATATACCACTCTCCCCAATTCTCACCTATACTCAGAATTTAAGTTTTTTTTTTCTTGGACTTGAATAAATCATGACTTATTTAATTGTAGCAAAAACATTCTTTTCTATGGTATTTTTCCTGCACCAGATGGATATGTCTCTATTTCCTCCAGGGTTCCATTTCTATCTCCTTCTGTTATTACCATCTCTCTTTAAGCAGATCTTAGCTGAGTTTTTTTAAAGTTCAACCTACTTCTTCAATTAAATCCAATTTCTCTTCCACATTTGTAAGCTAAATATTCATTAGATCAAAGTATTCTCTTCTTTATTTTTATTTCCCTCACAGTTCCTATTTTTCCTGCAAAACAAAACTTAAGTGTTTTTGTTTGGTTGGTTGGTTGGTTACACAGCTAATATCACTACTTGTGTTCTGGATAGTCCCTTCGCAAAGCCTAAGCAGTAATTCTCTCTTCACATAGTGGGCAATCAGTGCTGGTTTGTACAATGGACAGGCCCTGAAATCTCAATGACTTACCACAATAAAAGTTCATTGATTGTTCAGATGATAATCAGAGGCTGGGTGAGTGTCCATCATCCAGACTGTAGCTGTGCCATCTGGACCACATGGCCTCCAAGTCATCATGTCAGGAGAGAAAAAGACTGAAAGACTTCATGGGATGGTTTTAAGGACCAAGCTTTTAAGTGGCTTCCATAAATTTCCCCCACATCATATTGGCTAGAAATTAATTACATGGTCTCAGTTTAACTTCAGGGGAATCTGGAATAGTTGAATGAATACATTTATGAATAGACAGGCTGTATGACAAGCACTAATGGTCTCTACTAATATTCATTCCCAATTCTTCTCATGCTCACATTTATTCCCTATCTCAGAGCAATACTGATTGAACACTTGCAGTGTGGCAGGTCTGAAATGAGATGTGATTTGAGTATAAAATATATGAGTCTCAAAAACAGTACAAAAAGAAACATCTCAATTTTTATGTTGATTACTTGTTGAAATGGTAACATTTCAGATATATTTGGTTAAATGAAATATATTACCAAAATTCATTCTGCCTGTTACTTTTTGTTTTTACTTAATGTGATCACTAGAAAAATTTAAAATTTCATATTTGGCCAATATTGTATTTTTATTGGATGACACTGCTCCTGCGATGAGCTTTCCCAGACATAGGCTTTTTAAAAATTGTGTTTAATTATGGTTTTGCAATGATTTTCTACCTCTAAACCCAAGAGAATGACATACCTTCTTCTAATAAATATCACCATTCTCTTTTAGTCATCTTGATTATTTCTTTCCCTTCACTATATATAAATCTGTGAAATCTATAACCTGGATAAGGACTTATCCAATAAATACACAACTCAAAAGCAAACTTTAACCACTGAATATATATTAGTTGTGGACTTGGCATACATGGCCTTTATTATTTGGAGTCACATTCCTTCTAAACACAGTTTATTGAGAGATTCTATCCTGAAAAGATAGTGAATTTTGACAAATGCTTTTTCTCCATCTATTGAGGTCATATAATTTTTGTCTTTCATGTTTATCAGTGTAATGTATCACATTTACTGACTTACGTATGTTGAACTATCTTGCATCCTTGATACATTCCACTAAATCATGCTACATGATTTTTTTAAGATTTATTTATTTGAGAGAGAGCAGGTGAACATGAGGAAGGGCAGAGGGAGAGGGAGAGAGAACCTCAAGCAGACTCCACACTGACTGTGGAGCCTGACTCAGGGCTGGATCTCATGACCCCGAGATTATGACCTGAGCTGAAACCAAGAGTCAGATGCTTCACCAACTGAATCAATCAGGCACCGCTGTATGCTTCTTTTAATGTAATGTGGGATTTGCTAGTATTCTCTTGGGAAGTATTGCATTTATATTCATTAGGGGTCTTGGCCTGCAGTTTTCTTTTCTTGGAATATTCTTTTTATTTATTTTTTATTAACATATAATGTATTATTAGCCCCAAGGGTACAGGTCTGTGAATCATCAGGCTTACACATTTCACAGTACTCACCTTAGCACATACCCTCCCCAATGTCCATAACCCCACCATCCTCTCCCTAACCTCCTTCCCCCTGGCAACCCTCAGTTTGTTTTGTGAGATAAAGAGTCTCTTATGGTTTGTCTCTGTCCTGATCCCATCTTGTTTCATTTTTTCCTTCCCTACCCTGCAAACCCCTCACATTGCCTCTCAGACTCCTCATATCAGGGAGATCATATGATAATTGTCTTTCTCTGATTGGCTTATTTCACTCAACATAATACCCTCTAGCTCCATCCATGTCATTGCAAATGGCAAGATTTCATTTCTGTTGATGGCTGTATAGTATTTCATTGTATATACATATATATGTATATATACATATGTATATGTATATATATACTACATCTCCTTTATCCATTCATCTGTTTTTTTAAGATTTTATTTATTTATTTGACAGATAGAGATCACAAATAGGCAGAGAGGCAGGCAGAGAGAGAGAGAGAGGAGGAAGCAGGCTCCCTGCTGAGCAGATAGCCTGATGTGGGGCTCATTCCCAGGACCCTGGGATCATGACCCAAGCTGAAGGCAGAGACTTTTACCCACTGAGCCACCCAGGTGTCCCTATCCATTCATCTGTTGATGGACATCTAGGTTCTTTCCATAGTTTGGCTATTGTGGACATTGCTGCTATAAACATTCAGGTGCACGTGCCCCTTTGGATCACTACATTTGTATCTTTACAAATACCCAGTAAATACCCACTACTGGGTAAATACCCAGTAGTGCAATTGCTAGGTTGTAGGGTAGCTCTATTTTCAACTTTTTGAGGAACCTCCATGCTGTTTTCTAGAGCAGCTGCACCAGCTTGCATTCCCACCAACAGTGTAGGAGGGTTCCCCTTTCTCTGCATTCTCGCCAGCATCTGTCATTTCCTGACTTGTTAATTTTAGCCGTTCTGACTGGTGTGAGGTGATATCTCATTGTGGTTTTGATTTGTATTTCCCTGATGCCAAGTTACATGGAGCACTTTTTCATGTGTCTGTTGGCCATCTGGATGTCTTCTTTGCAGAAATGTGTGTTCATGTCCTCTGCCCAAATTTCTTGATTGGATTATTTGTTCTTTGGGTGTTGAGTTTGATAAGTTCTTTATAGATTTTGGATATCAGCCCTTTATCTGATATGTCTTTTGCAATATCTTCTCCCATTCTGTCAGTTGTCTTCTGGTTTTGTTGACTGTTTCCTTTGCTGTGCAAAAGCTTTTGATCTTGATGAAGTCCCAATAGTTCATTTTTGTCCTACTAAAGAATGAATGGGTCAACCAGGAAATTAAAGAATAATTGAAAAAAATCATGGATACAAATTACAATGAAATGATAATAACAAAATAATGATAATGAAGTAATGAAAACACAACTGTTCAAAATCTGTGGGACACAGCAAAGGCAGTCCTGAGAGGAAAATATAGCAATACAAGCCTTTCTCAAGAAACAAGAAAGGTCTCAAATGCACAACCTAACCCTACACATAAAGGAGCTGGAGAAAGAACAACAAAGAAAGCCTACACCCAGCAGGAGAAGAGAAATAATAAATATCAGAGCAGAAATCAATGAAATAGAAACCAAAAAAACAGTAGAACAAATCAATGAAACTAGGAGCTGGTTTTTTCAAAGAATTAATAAGATTGATAAACCTCTGGTCAAACTTATCAAAAAGAAAAGAGAAAGGACCCAAATAAATAAAATCATTAATGAAAGAGGAGAGATCACAACCAACACCAAAGAAATACAAACAATTATAAGAACATATTATGAGCAACTATATCCCAGCAAATTTGACAATCTGGAAGAAATGGATGCATTCCTAGAGATGTATAAACTACCAAAACGGAACCAGGAAGAAATAGAAAACCTGAACAGACCCCCAGTTAAGAGATTGAAGCAGTCATCAAAAAATCTCCCAACAAACAAGAGCCCAGGGCCGGACTGCTTCCCAGGGGAATTTTACCAAACAGTAAAGAAGAATTAATTCCTATTCTCCTGAAACTGTTCCAAAAAGTAGAAATGGAAGGAAAACTTTCAAATTCATTTTATGAGGCCAGCATTACCTTGATCCCAAAACCAGACAAAGACCCAATCAAAAAAGAGAATTACAGACCAATATCCTTGATGAGCACAGATGCGAAAATTCTCACCAAAATACTAGCCAATAGGATACAACAGTACATTGAAAGGATTATTCAACACAACCAAGTGGGATTTACTCCAGGGCTTCAAGGTTGGTTCAAGATCCACAAATCAATCCGTGTGATACAACACATTAATAAAGGAAAGAACAAGAACCATATGATACTCTCAATAGATGCTGAAAAAGCATTTGACAAAGTACAGCATCCCTTCCTGATCAAAACTCTTCACAGTCTAGGGATAGAGGGCACATATCTCAATATCATCAAAGCCATCTATGAAAAACCCACCGCAAATATCATTCTCAATGGAGAAAAACTGACAGCTTTTTTGTTAAGGTCAGGAACACGGCAGGGATGTCCATTATCACCACTGCTATTCAACATAGTACTAGAAGTCCTAGCCTCAGCAATCAGACAACAAAAAGAAATTAAAGGCATCCAAATTGGCAAAGAAGAAGTCAAACTCTCACTCTTTGCAGATGATATGATACTCTATGTGGAAAACCCAAAAGACTCCACTCCAAAACTG
>PISX010020205.1:0-36367 GCA_004024625.1 Mellivora capensis | reverse complement strand
TTTTTTTTTTTTTTTTTAAATTTATTTATTTGTCAGAGAGAGAGCGAGCAGAGGCAGACAGAGAGGCAGGCAGAGGCAGAGGGAGAAGCAGGCTCCCCGCCGAGCAAGGAGCCCGATGTGGGACTCGATCCCAGGACGCTGGGATCATGACCTGAGCCGAAGGCAGCGGCTTAACCAACTGAGCCACCCAGGCGTCCCTTACAGATTCTTTCTAATTGACATATAATTCAGAAACCATGAAACTCACCATTTAAAAATGCACAATTTAATGTTTGTTTTTTAGTATACTCACAAAGTCGTACAGATAAGCACCATGGTGTAATTCTAGAACATTCTCATCACCCCAGAAGGAAACCCCATGCCTTTTAGCAGTCATTCCCTATTGTTTGCCCTCATGCTGGCAAGCACTACTTTTCTTTCTGTCTCTGTGGATTTGCCTGTTTGGATATTTCTTGTGAATGGGAGAGCTCACGTTTACCTGTGATATTTAACTGTACGGATGATGAGTTTTACAGCAAGGTAAATTCAGCCAAGAGGACAGATAATACTTTGTTTCCTATTGTGTTTTTTTTTTAAACCTGCTAGAGGTTTGTAGATTTTTATAGTTGGCTTACAAATTTGAAGAAATTCAGTGGAGTGTGGTTTTCAGACTTGATGGCACGTGTCCTGCAGGGAGACAGAAAGCTGTGTGGTTAGCTCGACTCTGTAGAGAAATGGCATTTGTGTGAAGCTCTAAACTCTTGTTCCAGGTTGTGTAAAGTTCTGGTTTTCTTTCTCAGCATTGCGATAAACCCAGTTGTTTATTGATCATATATAAATAATTTGTAAATGCGATTGCACAATGAATACAAGTGATTTTATTGTCTCTTTAAGCACACAACTGCTTACCTGGGTGTATTAGTTGGTATAATCATAGATTACCCCAAAACTTAGCCCCTTAAAACGACACACGCTTACCATCTCACGGTTTCCATGGGTCAGGAATCGGCGTGGCTAGGCCAGGTTGTTGGCTCAGAGTCTGTCACAAGACTGGGTTGGGCTCCACTGGGGAGAGGCCCCCTGCTCCGCTCACTCCTGTGGTTGTTGGCAAAAGTCAGCTCCTTTACAAGCTGCTGGATAAGAGTCTTCGGTTCTCATGGCTGTGGGCTGAAGGTCACCCTGTCTGTTCCTTGTTACATGGAACTGTCCTCAGGGCAGCTCACAACATGGAAACTGTCTGCATCAGAGAAAGCCAGTAAGAAAAGCCAGAGAATGGTGGCAAGACAGAAGTCATAGTCTTTTGTAACTTAATCTCAAAAGTGACATCCCAATACTTGCACTGTATTCTCTTTGTTGGATGCAAGTCGGTAGCCCTGGATGGGATATTCTACAAGAGGTGAGTACAGGAGTCAGCGAGCCTCTGAACCGTCTTATGAGGCCGCTTATCACCACACCAGGCTCACACTCCTTTGCATTAAGCTCGCACAGGGCGCTGCTTTCCCACATCCCACCTTCTCCTGGGCTCTAGCTCCATTTGCTCATGACAGATCCGCAGAATGAGGCTGGCAGAGGCTAAGTAGCTTATGGAAGTGACACAGAAAACTTCCCTCCGAGAAAGCCACAGCATCTCATCCCACTGGGAGGATTCCTGGTGACTCCTGTCAAGAAGGAACCGAAACAGGGTGTGGTACATAGTCAGGAAAACCACTTCTGGGCTGCGTCCCACTGATACGTGCAATCATACTCACTTGGAGTTCTGTACTCACATTGTGTTTTCGGGGGTTTTGCTTCCACTTGGTTTTTTAATGTCTATAAATAGCGTCGATTTTGGTGGGCTCCTTAGATGACGGGTAACACTAAGCGCATCTTTTATTTTTTTTCGTATTTGAGTTAAAAAGGAAATGTGACAATGAAATAAAGAGTTTAGTTTTTATACTTGTCTCGTACACTGTCAAATAATTTTATCTTCACATCTGTGCGTAGTAAAAGTCTTAGCTTGGTTCCACGTGGTGGGGGGTGTGCGTGGATATGGGTGTGCTGCTCTTTTATCAAAAATCTAATAAGGTATATATTGAAATTTGGTCGAGACCTTGACCAGCCTTGATTGAATCACAGATGTCTTCTCCACTAGTGTGAAGAGTTCCCCATCCCCTCCCTAGAGTTCTCCCATACCCAAAGGCTTGAAAACTGTTGGTGGGAATATGAAAATAGTGCGTGCAGCCTCTATGGATAACAGTAGGGCGGTTCCAGAAAAATCTAGAACTAGAATTACCATACGAACACCAGACATATCCATTTCTGGGTGTGTACCCAACACCGCTGTAAGCAGGAACTAGAGCAGATACCTGTAGAACCCATTGATAGCATGATTTACAGTAGCCCCAAGGTGGCAACAACCCAGGTCTCCACGGACAGATGAACAAATGAATGAAATTGGGCTGTCCATACCGTGGAGTATCGTTCAGCCGGCCGAAGTGCAGACCTGGATGAACCTTGAAAACACTATGCTGAGACACGCCTGTCACAAAAGAACAGATAAGCTACAACTCCACGTGCGTCAAATACCCAACACAGTCCCATTCATGGAGACAGAAAGCAGAATAGTAGTTGCCAGGGCCTGGGTGGGCGGAGGAACACGGAAGTGTGTTTGACGGTGTTCGAAAGAAAACCACGGGCCCAAAATGGCATCACTCCGACCAAGTCACCAAATCCGGGCTTAAAACCTTCGCTCCTCGCAGTGTAGCCTGAACTGGTCAGTGAGGAATTTTCTGGCCAGCATCGATGAGGTAATCTGTCCCATGGGCCTTCTCCAAACCGCAAAGGAAGATGAGGGAATACACGTATGGGGTCAGATCCCTTGCCCTTCCCGTAAGGGAAGGTGATCTTGCCTCAAAGAATCCTTTCTTTTTTCCTCCTTCTAATAACTTTCTTTTCCTACGCTCCTTCCTATACAAATCTTTCTTTTTTGTTCAACTCCTCTACTTGCTAGGTGAGAAGCTGCCTGTTTCATGCGTCTCTTAATAAACCCAAGTAGGTCTTCAAATGTACTCAGATGAATTTTGTTTTTGTTTTTTAAAGATTTTATTTATTTATCTGAGAGAGAGCGAGAGCGCGCGCACGAGTGTGCACTCAAGCAGGGGAGAGGGGTAGAGGAGAAGCAGACTCCCCACTGAATGGGGAGCCCCACACAGGACTGATCCCAGGACGCTGAGATCATGACCTGAGCCGAAGGCAGACGTCTTCATAACCAACTGAGCCACCCAGTTGCCCGAATTTTGTTTTTTGACCGCACATAGAGTGTCCTCTGGGGAAGTTGAGAGCCCTGCGGGGGAGCATCGTGACGGTTGTACCTCATGAATGTGCTTAATGCCACTAAACTGTACGCTCCAAAATGGCTCAGATACACATTTATGTGTGTTTCACTACAATTAAAAATAAAAAACTGGGGGACGCCTGGGTGGCTCAGTTGGTTAAGCAGCTGCCTTCGGCTCAGGTCATGATCCCAGCGTCCTGGGATCGAGTCCCGCATCGGGCTCCTTGCTCGGCAGGGAGCCTGCTTCTCCCTCTGCCTCTGCCTGCCACTCTGTCTGCCTGTGCTCGCTCACTCTCTCTCCCTCTCTCTCTGACAAATAAATAAAATCCTTAAAGAAAAAAGAATTAAAAATAAAAAACTGGGGGGAGCATAAGTGATTGTGTTTCAAGGGATCCCAGGATTACCCCTAAGTTGGAAAATTTACTGGAAGGAACCATGGGATTTAGCTTATCAGTGTACCCATGGGTAAGGTTTATGACGGTGACCTGGGAAGGATGGATCACAGGGGACAAAGACCCAGGAAGAGTCTGGAGGAATCCAGAGGCACGGGTTTCCTTAAGTTCTCCCTCTGCTTGCAGCTGGGGCACACGAGCACCTGGTTCAGGGGTTTCCCCAACAGACCAGGGTCAGCCACTCGCTGCTCACAAAATCCAAAGGCAGAGAGACGAGTGGGGGAGAAATGAGAAGGGAATCTATTTCGGTGAGGCCAGCAATGGGAAGACAGCGTCTCAAAGATTGTCTCCGAAGTGCTGAAAACACTTCTAGGTTTATGTGAGGACAGTGTGGGACAAAGGTGGGTGGGTGCGCGCCGGTGGGTAGTGAAGCTCAGGCTGGTCATTGTCTTGGGGTCAAGCACGCGGGCTCTTGCTGGCTCAGAGCAGTCCTTATTGTTTGAGGAGGTATTTCCAGTCCCCCTGTGGGATACTTTGCCTTCAGGGTCTTTTGCCTGAGTTAGGAGATAAGCTGGAAAGGAGAACTTAATTAGAAATTACAGACTGAAGTCCGAAAGGAGGTAGTTGATGTCCTCTTTCACCCCGGGAGATCACACAGAGACCTCCCTCTTCCCCCAGAATGGAAAAGGAGGCACATGTGTACCATGTTCCTACCCAGGAGAGCCCATCGGGGACACAGTCCCCAGGGTTTGCACTGGGCACAGGTCCTATGGGCTCTCTGCCTGGCGCAAGTGGGGATGCCAGAGCCTGGAGAGAAGCATGCATTTATGTAGCAGAAACCTTGTCATTTGCCCCAAAAGTCTGGGCTCACTGAGCCACGCTTAGCTGTTAACTGTTGGCCAGAAATGCTCTGAGAGCCTGCGTGCCTGCCAAAGACCCAATCTGCAAGCCCCTTCCAAGGGTGGCGGTCTCAGGCCTGCTGTGTTAATCCTGTCGTGTGCAAGCCCAAAGCCATTTTAAGAATAGTCTTTTTTTTTTTTTTTAAGAATAGTCTTATAAAAGGTAGGGATAGTTCTTCCTCATCACCAATGATACAGAAAAGCCTACAGAGGGAAAGGTCTCGAAATGAACTAGCCCTGGGTTTAATGTCAGACATTGCCTTTAGGGCCACAATCCTTGGAATCCTTGTTCTGCCTGGGGCACCTGCGTGGCTCAGTTGGATAAGCGTCTGCCTTCAGTTCAGGTCACGATCTCTGGGTCCTGGGATCCGGCCCGCATTAGGCTCCCTGCTGAGCAGGGAGTCTGCTTCTCCCTTTCCCTCTGCAGCTTGTGCACTCTCTCAAATAAAATTAAAAAAAAAAAAAAAAAGAATTGTTCTTGAGAACTATATACCTGACTTTAATAGGTAAAAGTCTCTATTTTCCCCTTTTTTTTTAAATTTATTTATTTGTCAGAGAGAGAGGGAGAGAGAGAGCACAGGCAGACAGAGTGGCAGGCAGAAGGAGAAGCAGGCTCCCTGCCGAGCAAGGAGCCCGATGTGGGACTCGATCCCAGGACGCTGGGATCATGACCTGAGCCGAAGGCAGCCGCTTAACCAACTGAGCCACCCAGGCGTCCCCTCTATTTTCCCCTATTTTGAGACTTCCCAGGTATCGGGGGACTTTAGAATTGTCCTCAAGAATGATGATCTCTCCTAAATCCATTTCTAGGCATGCCTCATTTGAATAAATGTCAAAAGCGGGATAGCAAGGATTTGAGGGATTCCAGAAACTGTTACTGCTGTTCTTGAATTGAGTTTCATTATAAATTAAATCATTTTAACTAGAATATGTGTATCTTTCCTTATTTCCTCAAATTGAGACACTCATTTTGGTTTTTTGTTTTTTAACACCTTTTTAAATTTTTTTTTTTTTTTAAGATTTTATTTTGGAGAAATAGAGCACAAGCAGGGAGAGGGGCAGGAGAGGAAGCGAGAAAATCCCAAGCTGAGCACAGAGCCCTACTCGGGCCTCCATCCAAGGACACTGAGATCATGACCTGAGCCGAACTCAAGTCAGATGCTTAACCAGCTGAGCCACCCAGGTGCCCCAACACCTTTTTTTTTTTTTTTTTTTAAGTAAACTCTACACCCAATGTGGGGCTCAAAGTCATGACTCCAAGATCAAGAGTGGCATGCTCTACCAACCAAGCCAGCCCCTTGAAACACTCATTTTGTAATTAAAAAAAATATTCTTTATAATATTGTAGTTTTGGAATGTTGGTAAGCTTCAGAGCCAACAGCCAAGAAAGAACTCTTGAGACATCTTTAGTGCAAAGAAGTGATTTTATTAAAGCACTGGGTCAGGACAGGACCGGTGGGCAGAATGAGTGGGGCACCAGGGTTGTGACGAATGGCTGATTGTATAGTTGGGAGTTGGGGGCGAGGGGCTGCAGGGGGCCACCTCACGCTTTGTCCTCAGCTTGCCTTCTGCTCCCTCATCAATATAACCTAAGTGTCCACTTGGTTACTTTCGGTCCTCCAAGAAAAAGGAAGTCTCGGGCAAAGTGGATCAGATTCCAGCCATAGAATGGGACAGATGAACTACTGAAGAGAGAACTGGGTTTGAAAAGTTAATGTCTCATCAAACTATAACTACTTCAGCTTGTTTGGTTGGTTTCTTTTGGTTTAGTTCCCAGCAAGTAAAATACAGGCAACTATTCTCTACAAGTCCTATTTCCGAAGAAGAGAACTGTCTGTATTTTCTTAAGAAATATGGAAACAATTTCCAAGAAATACTCTGACTTAAAATTTTGGGTGATTCCTCTCTTTTGCTTGTTTCTTTAAAACCTTTTTACTTTTTGATTTAAAAAATAAAAATTATTGGGACGCCTGGGTGGCTCAGTCGGTTGAGCAGCTGCCTTCGGCTCAGGTCATGATCCCAGCGTCCTGGGATCGAGTCCCGCGTCGGGCTCCTTGCTCGGCAGGGAGCCTGCTTCTCCCTCTGCCTCTGCCTGCCACTCTGTCTGCCTGTGCTCGCGTGCGCTCTCTCTCTCTGACAAATAAATAAATAAATAAGTCTTTTAAAAAAAAAAAAAAATAAAAAAAAAAATAAAAATTATTGAAATATTATTAATTTTTAGATGGAAAAAATAGACTTTAATTTCTAGTGCAATTGGGGTTCGGAAAAAACTTGAGAGGAAGGTACGGAGATTTCCCATACACCCTGCCCCTACTCATGCTTAATGTCCGCCACCACTCCACTGATAAATTACCATCGTCCATAGTCCACTGTTTACATTAGGGTTCCTCTTCGAGTACATTCTGAGGGTTTGGACAAACATACAGAGTAGTTTCACCGCCCCAAATACCCTCGGTGCCCCTCATATTTATTCTTCCTTCCGACAACCTCTGATCTTTTTACTGTTTCCAAAGTTCTGCCTTTTCCAGAATGTCATGTAGTTAGTTGAAAACACACAGTCTGGAGCCTTTTCATTACTGGCTCCTTCCACTTAGTGCATTTAAGATTCCTCCGTGTCTTTTTGTGGCTCCATACATAGCTCATTTCTTCTTAGCGCTGAATAATATTCCCTTGTCTGAGTTGTTAAAAAACAAGACAAGACCAGGCCCCAAATGAATTCCTTTCTGCTGAGTCCCAAGTCACCTTCACCATTACCATTTCAGCTCTCTCAGAAATGGAATCTTAAACCAGTCGATCAGGAATCGCTTGATGGACCCATGCCATTCCCTAAAGGAAAATAACCTTTGCAATAACCAACCTGCTTTTTTTTTTTTTTTTTTTTTTGGCCTGGTATAGCTCCCTTGTTCCTGCTTCCTGCTGCCCATAAAAGCTTTCATTTTGTACAGCTCCTCGGAGCCCCTTTCTGCCTGCTAGATTGGATGCTGCTGGGTTCAAACACATTTTTGTTAACCTCTTAACGTGGTTATGATGCCTCCGTTTATCTTTTAGCGTGATGTACACATCTTGGGTTTTGACATTAGGAATAAAGCTCCTGTAAACATCTCTGTGCAGCTTTTTGTGTGGACGTAAGTTTTCAACTCTTTTGATAAAGACCAACAGGCACAACTGGCTGGGTTGTTTGGTACAAGTATGTTAGTTTGGTAGGAAACTGACAAGCTGCCCTCCAAAGCGGCTGTAGCGTTTTGCATTCTCTCTCTATCAGCAATGCAGGCAGGACCCCGTCCTGCTTCACATCCTCAGCCACATTCCGTGGTGACAGTTGTGGGTTTTGGCCATTCTGATAGGTGTGTACCAGTGTCTCATTGTTGCCTTAATTTGCATTTCCCTGAAGACACAGTGTGTAGAGCTCTTTTTATCTTTATCTTTGCCATCTGTTATCTTCTTTGGTGAAGTGTCTGTTAGGGTCTTTGTTTCTCCTGTATTTTGAATACAGTCCTCTATCAGATAGATCTTTTGCAAATATTTTCTCCCAATTGTCTATGGCTTATTTTATTATTCTCTTGAGTGTGATTTCTTTTTGTTGATCCATAATGTATTAAATTTTATGGGACTCCTGGGTGACTCAGTCAGTTGAGCATCTGCCTTCAGCTCAGGTCATGGTCCCAGGATCCTGGTATCGAGCCCTGTGGCCAGCTCCCTGCTCAGCCGGGCGTCTGCTTCTCCCTCTTCATCTGCCTGCTGTTCCCCCTGCTTGTGTTCTCTCTCTCTCTCTCTCTCTCTGTGTCAAACAAATAAAATCTTTAAAAAAAATTTTTTAATACTAAGAAGTATTTTTTGTTGTTGTTCATTTGGTAAGCCAAGAAACTATAATGTTTTACAGTGGCTTTCAAACTTGACATTATTTTCTACTTTGTATACAAATTGAACAGTCTGTGAGCACTGGTGCATTTGGTTGTGACTGTTGGTTTTCTGAGCTGTTGTTAAATCTGGAAGGTTTGATGTTTTTATCAGGAGTAGTTCTGCCCTAATTCCGTGAGAACTGAGACAGATAATTTAAAGAAAAAAACTGATTGCCATTTTAGAGACATCAAATCCAAAAGAGACTCATTTGGGCATTTCTTTTCGACTGCATTTCAATTCCTAGGTCCTCTTATTTTCTTTTCTTCCTTAAAATGTTGTCAGATATTCCCAATTCTTCAATCTTCTTTGTTTATATTCTAAGCTTGTTTGAACTTTTTTTCTCCCCTTCTATTTTACATTTTAAAAGGGATATTTTGGGATAATTGTCACATGAACTGAAAGCAAGGTCTTTTGATGACTCATCTTGTAGACACTGTGAGAGCATATTGAGAAAAAAGCAGATGTTTTTTTCTCTACTTCTTTTATGTTGTTACAACCACTCAAATAAAAGAGGAGTACAGCAAATGCTGTCAGCTGGCATGTTGGGCAAGTAGTCTGTCGAATTGATGGGGCTGTCAGAGGGAGCCAAGCAGGAGCATCTGGGCTCCCTTTCCTCCCGAAGGTGGCTGGACCCAAATCCACACTGTGTGCGTTCTAGTCTGTGAAAATGATTTGTTCTGCATCCAGAACTTGCTCTAGACTGAAGGTCATTGCGGGGCGTGGGGCGGGGGTCTGTGGTGCAGGCGAAAAAATTTCCCCAAGGCAGACAAAAGGGTTTATTGAATACAGGGTAAGGGCAGAGCGGGCAGGACTGCAAAGGAGAGACTGTCCACCACGAGGCGGTGGTGAGGGACTATTGTTACTGGGAGTATGGGGACGGATGGAATTTCCCTTTTCTGGTAACCTTAGGAACTGTGCCCGGGAGGGCTGTTGTAAACAGCAAATTCATTGGAGTACACTGGGGGATGGAAGTATGGGGGCGTCTCATTGGCTGGGCTATGACGGTCTCTCATTGGCTGGGCTGTTGCTTGGTAAGGGAAAAAACCTACCTTCCTCCCGCTGGCTTGGTAAAGTAATAGCTGACCTTCCTGAGCACTTGCACTGTTGATCTTTTCCTGTTGGGTCTGCAGTGAACAACCCAGCTCTGTTTTAGTGAGGTTTCCCTTTATTAATTTTCACACTATTATTTTTTTTTTTAAAGTAAGCTCTACCCCTGGTGTGGGGCTTGAACTCATGATCCCAACAGCAAGAGTCATGTGCTCTATTGACTGAACCAGCCAGACGCTCCCCATTTTTTTTTTTTTTTTAATTTAGTTACTTGACACAGAGAGAGAGAGTGAGCGCACAAGCTGGAGGAGTAGCAGGCAGAGGGAGAGGGAGAAGCAGGCTCCGCCTGAGCAAGGAGCCCAACATGGGGCTGGATCCCAGGACTCTGGGATCATGACCCAAGTCAAAGGCAGTTGCTTAACCAGCTGCGCCACCGAGGTGCCCCTCTTTTTTTTTTTAAGAGAAAATTTTTATAAATGATCAAGTATGTTCTTTGGATAATCATTATGATTCTGTTTTGTTCTGTATGAGAGGCCCCTTGCCATATGCTAGGTTTTAAGTTGTGCAGTCTTCACGTGGGGCATGTTAAAGTAGTATATTATATATGGGTTTGAAATCTGTAGCAAGCTGAATGAAACCTGCTTTGTCATTGAAATTATATCACCTCAAAATATTCAACTCCAACTTTGAGTTACACCAACTCAAATTATCATTTCCTGTGACCAGTTTTCTTTTTAGTTATATATTTTTTTAAAGATTTTATTTATTTGACAGAGAGAGAGAGAGAACAGAAATCACAAGTAGGCAGAGAGGCAGGCAGAGAGAGAGGAGGAAGCGGGCTCCCTGCTGAGCAGAGAGCCTGATGTGGGGCTCGATCCCAGGACCCTGGGATCATGACCTGAGCCGAAGGCAGAGGCTTAACCCACTGAGCCACCCAGGTGTTATTTTATGAAATTGTGGAACTTTAAATCTGCCAGGGTCTTAGAGGTCACACCTTCTATACAGATGACTAAATTGAGGCCTTGGTATGTGAAGGGACTCTTCTGAGGTTGCTTCAGTTTCACTTGAGGTTTTGAATCTCATTCCAGAACCCTTTCTATTCCACTGCCTTTTTAGACCTTGGCTGAGGTAAAGAAATTAAAAATGAAAAGAAAGCACAAAAGGAAAGGAGGGCTCAGTATTCTATGGATTGGTCGATAGTGTGATGTTGTGAAATCGATTGTCTTGGAGTCTAGCAGTTTAGAGGTTTGCCCTTGCTAATTTCGGTCTTGTTTTCCTCTTAAATAAAAACTGTTTCTGCAGTGAAAAAAAAGAGAGAGAGAGAAAGAGAGAAAATTACACAGATAATAATGCGTTTGAAAAAGCCCATGAGTGGTACATCATTATTTGTTTTCTGGCAGCAGAACAATGAATGCTGTGTATAGGTGTCTGTAAACTTTTCTTACAGCTACAGAGCTGATTGGCAGCAGTGAAGTAACCTGTGGTGTGTTCTGTGTTCCAAGGCAGAAGGTATGCATGCCTCAAATTTCCTGTATTTGTACCTCTATAAATACCATACCCATCTCAAGTGTATGATAGGGGCCAAGGGCAGGTCTCCCCAAGATGGACCACTTTGGCAGGAAGATTATTTTGAAATGCAATCAATCATTATTTTAAAGCAATCAAAACTCAGCAGATTCAGGAAAAGCTCCTTACCTCTGCTCAGCTGCCTAAATTCACATCAGAAAGGAGACTGTATCCGGAAGAGGGCCATTAACAGAGATGCCTTTTTATCTAAGAAACTTATTTATGTAACAGGACAATCCATGTTTTCCAAACATCTCTAGTGGTATTCCTTCCTTTTGTATGCCCAGATTCTACCCTTCTCTTTAGATCATCTAAGCCTCCTGTTGTCTGGCTGTCTTTGGAATCTCATGTCTGTGTGGATTCCCCACATGTACCAAACTAGATTTGGTTTTCTCTTGTTAATCTGTCTTATGTCAGTTTGATTCTCAGTCTAGCTAGAAGGACTTTGAAGGGAAGAGGTTGTCTCTTCCTCCCACAGCATCGTCAGGCTCTGCAGTGATAATTGTAGGTGTAAATGTAGTGGTGAGCAAGGGTCAATGAGGAAATGTTGCAACTTCCAACATGAAATATGTGGCGTATTGATGACAGTGAACCTCAGAAGGAGAATGAGAATTTGACCACTCAGGTGAACTGGACAGACTGCTATGAAGACACTGTAACTGACACAAGAAGAATTAGGAAATCTGAAATGACCTATAATGAATAAAAAAATGTAATTAATAATTAAAGCTCTTGGGGCACCTGGCTGGGTTAGTCAACTAAGCGTCTGCCTTGGGCTCCTGTCGTGATCCCAGGGTCCTGGGATTGAACCCCACGTTGGGATCCCTGCTCAGCAGGGAGTCTGCTTCTCCCTCTGACCCTCACCCTACTTGTGCGCTCTCTCCCTCTAATAAATAAATAAAATCTTAAAAAAGAAATAAAAAATAAATTATCAAATTATTTCAGAACATAGAGGAGGAGGGGTCCCCAACTCATTCCGTGAGGTCAGTATGTCCCTGGTACCAAAGCCAAAGACATCACAAGAAAAACTATAGTCAAATATTCCTCGTGAACATAGAGGCCAATATATGGACAAACTGAATCTGAATAAAACAAACATATAAGAAAGATTAGACGGGGGGTGGGGTTATGGACATTGGGGAGAGTATGTGCTATGGTGAGTGCTGTGAAGTGTGTAAAGCTGGCAATTCACAGACCTGTACCCCTGGGGATAAAAATACATTATATGTTTATAAATAAATAAATAAATAAATAAATCTTTAAAAAGAAAGATTATATACCACCATCCAGTGGAATTTATCTTGGGAATGTGAGATTAGTTTAGTATCTAAAAGTCAATGGAATTGTGTCATTTTCCAAACACTAATAATTTTCCAACAGCAACTGAATGTCATACAAGTGAATTCAGTTCCGATTCTAACTACCCAGAGTTAACACAGACCCCATAAGTTGAAGTCTCAGTCCCAGACAGTCCCCACTTCAGATCCCAGCCACAAGTCCCCAAGGCTGCCACACTTCTGCCTCACTGAGCACAAATTCAGGGGTTCCTACAACCTTTCCCTCAGATTTGATAATTCACTAGAGCAACTCATAAAATCAGAAAAATGCTATACTTAATATTGCAACAGTCTTATATGGGACTCAACTCAGGAAGAGCCAAATGGAAGAGACACACAAGGGTGAGGTGGGACAGAAGGCATGGAGCTTCCATGTCCTATCTGGGCATGCTACCCTCCTAGGGTATCTGATGTGTTCACTGACCTGGAAGCTCCCTGAACTTTGTTCAAGAGTTTTTATCAAGATTTTATTATGTAGGCATGACTGATTAAGTCACTGGTGTTGGTGGTTAGTGCAACTTCCAGCTGGTCTCCCCTTGTTGGAGGTGGAGGAGATAGGACTGAAATTCCATTGTCTAATCACATGGTTGGTTCTTCTGGCAACCAGCCCGGGATCTCAGATCTCGAAGCTAAGCAAGGGCCCACCCAGAGTCACCTCATTAGCATAAACTCAGGTGTGGTCTGAAGAGGCCCATTGTGGTGGTGATAGACACTCTTAGCACTCAGGAAATTCCAAGGGTTTTAGGAGCTCTGTGCCAGGAACGAGGGACAAAGACTGTGTGTGTGTGTGTGTGTGTGTGTGTGTGTTTACATATTTTTTTTTGTAAGATTTTATTTACTTATTTGAGAGAGAGTGAGCAAGAAAGAGAGCATGAACAGGGGCAGAGGGAGAGGGAGAAGCAGACTCCCCACTGAGCAGGGAGCCCAATGTGGGGCTCCAACCCAGGACCCTGAGATCATGGCCTGAGCCAAAGGCAGACACTTAACCGAGCCCCTGTATGTATGTGTATATATATATATATATATATATATATATATATATATATATTTATTTTAAGATTTTATTTTTTAAATAAGCTCTACACCTATTGTGCGACTTGAACTCACAACCCCAAGGTCAAGGGTCGCATGCTCCACCAAAACGAGCCAGCCAGGTGCCCCCCCATGTATTTTTTATTATACCTCAGTAATACATCATATAAATAAAATAAAGGACAAAAACTTCATGGTCATTCACATTGCAGAAAAGGCACTTGACAAAATCCAATACCACGCTTAAACAAAAACTAAGCACCTTTCATTAAAGTAGGAATAGAGAGTTTCTTCAACCAAATAGAGTCATCGATGGAAAAATCCACAGCTAACATCCTGCTTAATGCTGAAAAATTGAATGCTCTTTTCCTAAGATTGGGTTCAGGGCAAAATGTACATTTTTGCCATTTCTGCAATAAGAAAAAAAAAAAAAAAGACATCCAGTTTGTCAAAGAAAACTGTCAATCACAGATAACATAATCTTATGTTAATAATCCCAAGAATGCACACATAGACAAATAAACCTCCTAAAACTAATGTATTTAGTAAGATTGGGATACAAAATCACTATACAGAAACCAACTGTATTTTATATACTAATATTGGACAATTTGCTGATGAAACTATTATAATTTCATTCACAATAGTATCAAAAAGAAAATAGTAATAAATTCAACAAAAACATAGTTTTTATTTACTGAAAACTACTAAGCATTTCTGAAAGGAATTAAAGATATAAATAAATGGAGAAAATCTCCATGTTCATGGGTTGGGAGATTTAGTCTCATTGAAGAATCGTCATGTTGATCTATAAAGAAATTCAATGCAATCACTCTCAAAATCCCAGCTGGACCTTTGTAATAGAAATCAACACGCCGACTTTAAGATTTGTAAGGAAATACAAAGACCCTGGAATTGGCAAAACAATTTTGAAAAAGAACAAAGTAGGAGGTATTTTCGCTTTTTTATTGCAGACTTACTCTTGAAGAAAGTGTTATCAAGACAGTATGGTGTTGGCGTAAGGATGGAGCCATATAAAAGAACTGAGAGTCCAAAAATCCTTACATTTCTGGTCAACTGACAAAGAAACCAATACAATTCACGTCAGGGAAAGATAGTCGTTTTCACAAGGGGCGCTGGGACAGTGGGACAGCCAGGAGCAAAAGAGATGATCTCAGATTCAGGGAGACTCTGTCTTTCAAGTTAGAATGTTCATGGGAAACGGAATTCAGGACACCAGGAGAAGATCTGTTCCTTGGAGCACAGTGGGGAGCGAATGAATACGGAATTTATTGATGGAATTCATGCCAGGCCATTAAGTATTTATCTATGAATAGGGATGGGACTTGTTTTCAAGGTAGTGAAAGCCTCTCCGGCCTTTGTTCCTATCCTTAGGTTTCTTTTTTTCTTTGGCTGGTTTGAACCCGGACCTGTAAACATGCATCACTTCCTGATCCCAACCAAGATTAACCTGGGGGAAATATGGGCATCCACTGACTCACGTAGATATTAGTAATGAAGGGATCATAAGGCTTTCCTGCATTCACAGTGTGAGCACCACACAGCCACGGGGTAGGGTAGCAGAACTTGGGTTTTGACTGGGTTCGATGAAAGGGACATTCCTGCTAATGACATTGGGCTTTACCTTTGCTAAAACACACGTGCTTTGGCCCAACTGCAAGTGATGGAGGAAAGACATTAGGGTTCAAAGCCTTTGGCCGTGAAAAAAATTCTTGAGAATTCGGGGACAGGTGCTTTGGGCAGAAAGAGCTGCGCCTGGGTCATGAGGAGTGGCCCATTATATACTTTCAAGTTGGGAAGGGTTAGGGATCGCCTATGCCTCCCAGGTATTTTGACAACAAGGTTTCCAGGATCCTGAGGGGGCTAGCTATTGTTTTTTGTTTTAAGATTTTATTTATATATTTGAAGGAGAGAGACACAACAGCAAGAGAGGGAACACAAGCAGGGGGAGTGGGAGAGGGAGAAGCAGGCTTCCCACTGAGCAGAGAGCCCTATGCGGGGCTCGACCCCAGGACCCTGAGATCATGACCTGAGCCGAAGGCAGCGGCTTAACCCACTGAGCCACCCAGGCGAGCTATTGCTAGGAGGAGATCCTAGAACTCAAGTCATGAGACTCTTGAGATGTCTATCAGTGGGTCATATGCTTCGGGGATGATCAGTAACATGTATCTTGGGGGTAGAGATAAAAGAAGTTTCCAAAGGAATTTTTATATGTTAAAGTAGACTTACAGGGTCCTGGAGGGTCAGGCTAAGATTGCCTTTTGCCCTTAGCAAAGGATTAACTTTGAGGCAGCTGCGTTCCTAGAGGAAGGTCACTCGGCCTGTTTCAAGGACTTGTAAAGGAGCTGTAAGTAGTAAGCAAATTTAATAATTTCTCTTCTGCCTTTGTTTCCCTCATCACCAGGAGCAAAGGTTATTCCTTTATCATGTTACTCCTCTGTCATATGAAAATGCAAAGCAGTGAGGGTAAGTTGTATACCAGGTCAAGAGCAAGTCACAGCATTGCATTCACAGCTCGACAGCTCTGCCATCAAGTTCAGGTTTGGGCTATATTTTCTCCCAAGAATTCTGTGTGGGTCAGGCCCCGAGGCCCTTTCTGTTGCCTGTGCCCTATCCGTGGAATAAGGCTTCCCATCTACACACCTTGACTTTGCAGAATGCTTTCGGGTACATTCTGACGTGAGCCTCCCAAGAACTTAGCACAAGAGTTCAGAGAGAGGGCTGGGTATTCCCACATCAGGGCTCAAAACGGAGCACAGAGAGATAGGGGCTGGCCTAGGAGGGCAGGTAGGTGGCCTCCACTAGGCTTGGCCCGGCTGCCTGCCTCGAGACACAGCCTTTGCCTGGGTGCCCACTCCATTGTTGGGCTAACTGGAATTCTAGAGGCTGAATCTCAAGCCTACTGCACCTGTTTTCTTCAATCCCATCCAAGAGTATTTAGTTACTTAGCATCTCAGAGAAGCCTGTGGAAACATTGCCTTATCAGGATGTGGGGAGTCGGGGAAGGAGCACGTTGTTTAAAGTTCCCAGGAGCCTCTGAAAGTAAGCGTCCGAGGCGCTGAGCAGGGGCAGAGGGCCCTCGGGTCCGCATTTGCTGACTCAGTCTTGCTCAGCTTCAGCTTCCAAATTATGCTCTCCTGAGCAGATTTTTTACCACTTGTCTCTCTGCATTATTGGAAACTGCAAGCTATCCCCAGTAAACAGTAAAGCCAATTTAAACCCAGTCAAGCCTGCAAGTATTAAAACTCAGGCTTGGAAATGGGCAGGGGGTGGGGGGGATGACAGAGGCTCCTGAGGGAAGATCTCACTACCTCTTTGCCAATGTCCCCAGGGGGAAGGGGGAGGTGAGGATGACAAATGACCCCCCCCTGGAGGTCCGGGGAGGGAGCTGGGGCTGCCTGCAGAGTGGATTTCATTTCATGCCAAGAAGAATGAGATTACAAATATCTTCAGGGGTCTTCTGCACAGGCAGGGGACACAGCGGTCCCAGGTGTTGGTAGGGAAATGAGAGGGCAGAGCAGGGTCTGTGCTGTGTGGGGTTCAGTGCCCAGGATGCTGGTGAGGTGGGAGTCGCAGAGACATACCATGTGCCTTTCGGGTAGGGGAGTGCTGGGAGCCGGGTCTAGGTGATGCCTGACCCTGCATCTTCAGTCTGCTGGCAAATCTGAGGGCGCATCTCTTCCAGAGAGAACCGTGGCATGCCTCTTGCCCTCTTGAGGCCCAGAGCTTGGCCCCAAGCAGGGTTTCTCAGCCCTGGTCCCTTTGACACCTGGGCCAGATCATTCTGTGTTCTGGAACCGTCCAACCCGTGTAGTGCAGGATGGAGAGCCTCCCTGGGCTCTCCCTGCTGGGTCCCAGTAGCACCGCCAACCACCCCACCCCAGCCAAGCTGTGACAACCAAAAATATTTCCAGACATCACCAAATGTCCCCTATGGGGCAAAGTGGTCCCTGTTCTAGGAGGTGGCAAAAATGAGCCAAGCTGAAGGCTTGTGAGGCATTTTGGCATCGAGAGGGGTTACCTTGCTGAGAATGGGTCAAACTCATCTCTTTGAGTAAAGTCACCTCCACATAATTTGTCACTTAGCAGGTTGGTGGGTGTGGTGTGCAGAATAATGGCCCCTGACTCGTCCGCGGTCCTAATGCCCAGAGCCTGGGAACGTGTCACTTTGTCCAGCAAAAGGGATTCCGTAGCTGTGGTGAAGTTCAGGATCTTGAGATGGGAAGATTGTCCCAGGTGATCCGGGGGGGGGGGGGGGCCTGTAATCACAGGGTCCTTGGAAGAGGGAGGCAGGAGGCTCAGAGACAGGGAAGGAGAGGGGTATTGAAGCAGAGGTGGGAGAGGAAGAGGGGTCAGATTCCTCACTGCAGATCCTGAAGATGCAGGAAGGGACCACGAGCCCAGAAACGCCTCTAGAAGCTGGAAAAGGCAAGGAAACAGACCCTCTCCTCCAAGCCTCCAGAAGGAACGCAGCCCGGCCAACACCTTGATGGGAGCCCAGGGAGACCCACTGCAGACCTTTGACCACCGGAGCTCTAAGAGAATAAATGTGTGTTGTTAAGATGATGAGTTTGCAAGTGAAGCCACTGAATTTGTCACAGCAGCCCTAGAAATGAACCTAGTGGGTAGTCCTTGCTCTTTCTCAACTGGGCTATGGCTTCTTTTTCCTTTCTTTTCTATTTTTTATTTTATTTTATTTTTTTTTCTATTTTATTTATTTATTTTTCAGAGATAGAGAGTGAACAAGCAGGGGGAGCAGCAGGCAGAGGGAGAAGCAGGCTTCCCGCCAAGCAGGGAGCCCGATGTAGGACTTGATCCCAGGACCCTGGGATCATGCCCTGAGCCGAAGGCAGACACCTACCGACTGAGCCACCCAGGCATCCCATGGGCTGTGGGTTCTGAGGGTGGGAGCATGCCTGGTTTTCTGTACCCTTCACATTTGTTTGTTTGCGAGGGTACTTACGTCCTGAGGAGCCAGAGTCTTCCATAAACTCTTTCCTCTGAGGGGCTCATGCAAAGCTGATGGTCTGGATTTTGATGGAACCTCTGATCCGTTGGCTGATAGGATTGTGGTACCGGAAGTCAGGCTGCAGAGTGATGCAAGCCTTGCGTGGCCCTATGGGTCTGCCTTGGACCTGCATCCTCTCCCTGATGCCTTGGCCATCAAGGTCCCTGAAGCTCTTTCTTGGAGCTTCTTGGGCTTCTCTGCCCTGGAATCGGCACTACAGGGGTCTGTCAAATGCAGGCTGGACAGCATAAATGTGGGGGTCCTTCTCCCAGCTACCATAGGAATCAGGCTGTGCAAAAATTCGCTGATTTCATAAATTCCTTAAGGTTTACTTTAAAATGGAAAAAAATGTTTTAATGGACGTAATTATTTATTTATTTATTTATTTATTTATTTTTTAAAGATTTTATTTATTTATTTGTGTGTGAGAGAGAGAGAGAGAGCGCAAGCTCGAACACAGGCAGAGTGGCAGGCTGAGGCAGAGGGAGAAGCAGGCTTCCTGCCGAGCAAGGAGCCCGATGTGGGACTCGATCCCAGGATACTGGGATCATGACCTGAGCCGAAGGCAGCCGCTTAACCAACTGAGCCACACAGGCGTCCCGGACGTAATTATTTAGAGCAGTTTGAGGTTGATAGCAAAATTGAGCAGAAAGTACAGAGTTCTTATATACCCCTTGCCCCGCCCTCACCCCATACCACCTTCCCCACTACCACCATCCCCACCAGAGGTGCATTTGCTGTGATCAAAGAACGAGCACTGACCGGTCATGGCCGTCAGAAGCCCATGGCTAACATGAGGGCTCACTGGGTGCCGCAGAATTTGCGGGTCTGGACGAGTCACCCTGGCACGTGTCCATCATTAGGGCATGGTACGGTTCCTCGGCAACGCGGACTGCGGAATGGACGTGCTGCTCCATGGATATTCGGTGTCATTCCCATGGAGCCCCACACGGCACCTATAACTCTGGACAGTTGCCTGTTAAATGTATATTGTTTGTTATAAGGTGGGATCAGGTGAGGGAGTGCAACCAGATCAGCGGAAAATCCTCCCAGCTTTATGAATATATGTTTGACGCGTGCTCGCTTATTGCGATAAATTCAGCAAACACCAATCCGCTGCCATAGGTTAGGGAGCAAAGGTGATAGGGAGGGATCTGCCCTCCCGGAACTTCAGGGAGCTTGGCAAATGTTGGATGCAAACAAGGTCTGCTCAGCGGGAATAAGGGGGCATCTGCCTAAAAGCCCAGCAGGATGTAGGGGAGGACAGAGTTGGGATGCTAGTGCTACCTAGCAGGTCCTCCATCACCCAAGGCCAGGCAAAGCTCCAGATGCTGGAGCACTGGCCAGGGACTCTCTTCCCAAGTCATTCTTTCCTCCTGGGATTTTTGCTTACTCTTCCAGGCAGATGAGGAACCGGGATTCTGGTCCCTGCCAGGGGGCTGGAAGCAGCTCACGGACTCCGTGAAGCCAAATTTCTTCATCTGAAAATAGGGTGTGAATGAACCCAATGGCATGGAGGGTTTCTGTGAGCCGGGACCCCCTCTGATTGGTATTGCAGGTGGAGGCCCCCATGGGACCAGGTCCGCCTCTGTTAGTTTCCATGTCCCTGGTCACCAGACACCACCAGCCCTTAACTAGAAGCTCTGGATTAATTCCCAATGCTTGGGCAGAAGTTTCAGCTGAGGCCCCCCAGCCCTCAAATCCTGCACTACTTACAGAATTAACAAGAGCTGGATGGAGGGTGGACCGGGTCCCTTGCCAGCCAGAGGGTGTGGAGGGATTACTGTGCCAGCTGGCGATCCTGCAGGAAAGAAATGTGCAGGTGCAGCAGTGGGGCTCCTGTCCTTTGGTGCCCTGGGTTGGATGGTCCGCTCTTGCCTTTGGCTGGCGTGCTTCTGGAGGCAGGTGTCCCCTTTGGTGTGGCGAATGCCAAGGGCCGGGAAGGAAGAGGAATAAGCTGGTGTGGGAGATGCAAACACACTTTGAGCTTCCACTCGGCCTTCACAGGAAGCTTCTGGCTCACAGGAAGCTTCTGGCCTGCCCTACACGATCTCCTCTGGGTTGGTAGGAGCCATCCCTCATTAGCCTGCGGCTTGCGGCTGTTTTCTGCTGTTCCGATTTAAGTCCCCAAGTTCACAGATTGTCCATATCTTTCATTCCCTCCTTGGAAGGCTCTGGTAACTCAATTTGTGGAAAATTGAAAACCTTTCCAGATATTACTCTTTCGAAAGTGGTTTTGCCTAAGAACATAATAACGTACAAGCTCCAGTAGGGGTGATTCATTTAGCTCTTGTTGCCCTTGACCTGAGAAGAAAACATAAACGGGAGGGCTGGAAAGTAACAGTTGAAACCAATGTATGAGCTCATTTTAAACAAAGGGTCTGTGTTTTTCCTCCAGCTCCACAGTTCCTAGAAAGTACTAGAGAATAGGAATGTGTGTATTTTGCCCCGGAATGTTTCATACTGCTGCACGTCGCCACGAGGGGGCTGCAGGGCTAAATGCGGGCTCACGGGAGGGGTCCTGATCCACGGTCACTGCCCTTATCCTTACGGCAGAGGAGGAATTCAGTGGCTTTTTCTGGCCCTTGGTGCTCTCTGAGGCCCTGAGGCTTTCTTTCCGTGAACACAGCGCGGGAACCCACAGTCTGACTTCGGGGTCCTTCGTCCCTCCCCACATCTGCCACGATGGCATCCTTCAACAGTTGGCCACGGGAGGACTTGGCCGCCAACCAGCTTGAGCTGCCTTTGTTGGGACTTAGATGAATTTCCCTGTTTTTTTTTTGGATGAGCCAGTGATTCTTCTGTAGTGGGTTGAATAGTACTTCCACCCTCCCCAAGATATTCCATATCCCAGCCCCTGGAAGCTGTGAATGTGACCTTATCTGGAAATAGGGTCTTGGCCGATGAACTTGAGGATCTCAGGATGAGGTCACTGGGGATTTAGGGCTCTGCGTCTGATGGTTGGTTTCTTCTACGAGAAAGGAGGGGAATCTGAGACACCAAGACACTGCGGGAAAGGTGTGTGAAAACAGAAGCAGGGACAGGAGTGATGTAGCTACAAGCCACAGAATGCCAAGGATTGTCAGTTCATTCTAGGAACCAGGTGAGAGGCCTGGAACAGATTCTCCCTCACAGCTTTCAAAGGAACCAAGTCCTGGCGACACTTCGATCTCAGACTTCTGGCTTTCAGAACTGTGTGAGAACACATTTCTGTTGTTTTAAACTCCCTAGTTTGTGGCATTTTGTTGTGGTAGACCTGGAAAAATGAATACACCTCTTCCTGAGCCCTACAGTGGGCCGGTCCGCCCAGCTTTGCCCTGGTGACTGCCCCTGGGGCCCGCTGTGCACCTTTCTTCCCGCCTTCACTGGGGTGGGCTGTCTACACTGATGGCGTATGTCATTAGCTGGAACGTCTCAGAGGGTCTGTGTTGTTTTCTCCCGCTTTGTCCTCAGTTCTCTGGTGATTTCCTGAGAATAGACTCTATCTTTTGATAACTTCTCAGCTTGGCATAATTGCATAACCTCTTGGTCCCAGACTGTTCAGGAGGAGGCTGGGAGATCCTAATTCCTCCTGTGGGAGAGGGTGACTACTGCCGCTTTATCCCAGAGGGTGCTGGCTTCTGGCGGGGGTCCTCTGGCACAGATGAACCCCTCTCTGAAGGAGAGACTTCCGTCCTTCTGCTCTAACCTGAGGCTGAGCTCTGAGCTAACAGGAATCCCTTCTGCTCTGAGATGCCTCCTCTGGGTGGAAAATGCCAGGTCTGAATGGAGCGGATTGAAAAGCCCCAGGCAGGGGTCTTGGGAGGCTCACACCCCCTCTTATCTCCCAAGTTTCCTCTGGGAGCGCCACATGGGAAAGATGAAGGTGCCCCGAAGTCTCTCTCTTCCTCTTTTTTAAATTTAATTTTATTTATTTATTTGACAGAGAGAGCAAGAGAGCACAAGCAAGGGGAACAGCAGAGGGAGAGGGAGAAGCAGGCTCCCTGCTGAGCAGGGAACCCGATGTGGGGCTTGATCCCTGGATCCTGGGATCATGACCCAAGCTGAAGGCAGATGCTTAACCGACTGAACCACCCAGGTGCCCCTCTCTTCCTCTTCTTTGCAGTGAGAGGAAACCACTTACTTCCTGAACAAAATCCAGTTTCTGCCCTTAGGTGGGTGGGTAGGTATGACAGGGCACTGACCTTGCAGTGGACTCTTCTTACCCAAGGTTGTAAGATTAACTCTCCACTTGGATATGGTCTCTCTCTAACCTCTCACCTGGTAGGACTGGGATTGGTTTCATTAAGGTGGAGGGCAGGCTCCTGCTACCCGGGCAGCCATGGGGTGACAGGAAGGATATGAGCCCAGAACGCAAACAGCAGTAAGCTGAGTGGGTCAGCTTGCTCACCTCCGTCTGCAATTGCTCCAGGCCTGCTTCTCCAGCAGAAACCATTCTGCCTTTAGTCCTGGGCGCACCAGCAAGACCACCTTTCCTGGGGCATCGGCTGCTGGGAGGGGATGTGTGGAGGGCCCCTCCTTCAGGAGCAGGGCAGGAACATACGTGGTGTGGCCTGTTGGGGCTGCCGAGGGGATAATCCTTACCCGTGTCCCTGTAACGGGGCGCACATGCAGGAGCACCTGGCTCCAGGGGTCCCGAACAGACCAGGCTCGGCCTCTCGGCGCTGACAAAATCCAGAGGCAGAGAGATGAGTGGTGGGGAAATGAGAAGGGAATTTATTTCAGTGAGGCCAGGGGAAGACAGCATCTCAAACACTGTCTCCAAAGTGCTGGAAACACTTCAAGGTTTATATGAGGACAGTGTGGGACAAGGGTGAGTGGGTATGGGCAGGTGGGAAGTGAAGGTCAAGTTGACCGTTGTCTTGGGGTCAGTTATGCAGGGTTTTGCTGGCTCAGGGCTGTCCTGTGGCTTGAGTTTCGGTTCCCACCACTGGATATTTTGCTGGTAGGATCTTCTGCCTGAGTTAGGAGATAAGCTAGAAAGGAGAACTTAAAATTAAGAAATACAGGGTCCTGGAATTGAGCCCCATCGGGGTCCCTTCAGCGGGACGTCTAGCCCCTCCACTGGCTTGTGCTCGTATGCTTTCTCTCTCTCAAATAAATAAATAAAATCTTTTTAAAAAAGTACAGACTGAAGTCAGAATGGAGCTTGATTTCCACTTGGCTGAAGAGACTCAGGGACAAGCAAACCTGGCTTCAAATTATATTCTGGCACTTCCTAGATGACATCCTGGGTAAATGGTTTAACTTTTGGGGGCCTCCGTTTTATCCATAACGCAATGGAACAAGGATAATGGGTTTTCCAGAGAGGAAGTGGGAAGGATCTAGGGCATGGTGCTGTCTACATTCTGGGACTGAGCTTCTGGGGCCTCCAGGTGCTGCTGGTCAGAGTGATTTCAGGGTCTAATACTCTGCCCTTGATGCTGCTTGCATATATTGTATTTTTAATTGAGTATGTAGTAATTTCATGATGAAAAAAACCCCGATTAAAAAATTTATTTTAGGGGCGCCTGGGTGGCTCAGTTGGTTAAGCGGCTGCCTTCGGCTCAGGTCATGATCCCAGCGTCCTGGGATCGAGTCCCACGTCGGGCTCCTTGCTCGGCGGGGAGCCTGCTCCTCCCTCTGCCTCTGCCTGCCTCTCTGCCTGCCTGTGCTCTATCTCTCTGACAAATAAATAGATAAAATCTTTAAAAAAATTTATTTTACTTCAAAATAAATTTTATTTTATTTTATTTAAAAAGTCAAGTTATTGCACAGCATTGTAAATGTACTAAATGCTACTGGATGGAACATTGTTAATGCGTGTGAATCTCGTATCAACAGGAACAAAAACATGGGGGGCGTTATTACAGACTAAAGAAAATGAAAGAGTCATCAAATGAAATTCATAAACCTGAAACAGACACCGGTTTGAAAATAGGTAGTTCTATTAGACATTCTCGGGGAATTTTAGACATTTGGCTGTGGACTAGATATTAGATGATTAGGTAGATCATTGGATGACATTACGAAATTATTGTTAACTCTCTAATGCATGATTACAATTTTTTGATTATATACAAAGTTGCCTTTATAATTGATTACACATATAGGAAATTGTTCTACTATTTTGAAGACTTAAGCTGTTCTATTTAGGGGTCAACGGTCATAATGTTTCCCGCAGACTGAAATTTTACGGCAAAAATGTATGAAAAAAGTAAAGTACGTATGGCAAAGTGCCAGAAAAAGGTCAAATCATTCTTTCGGTAACTTTCCCCTAATAGCTTTGATATTCTGTACCCCGCCCTCCCTAGGTGTGCACGCACGCACGCGGACGCGCGCACGTACGTGGTCGCAGGGACGCACGCACGCACGCATGCGCACATCTTCCTGTCTCGGCCTTACCTCACTATGGCTCTTAGAAGATCGAGCATGGCTGCCGCTGGTCCTGAAATAGAGCTGATTTGCTCCGGCCCCTTCTACGTTTTACCCAGCTTCCCTGGCTTTCCACTGCACCGTCTCACCATGGGTTCCTGTCGGTTCCCTGCAGCATTGCCTCCAGCCTCCTGGCACCCCCTCCAAGGGGTCCCCCCTCTCTTGTTTCCCGAGCCCAGCACCAGCCTGCCGTGCCTTCGTGGGCTCCACTCTCTCGGTGCTGGCCCGTGGAGGCGGGCCCCTCCTCCGGCCAAGGATGGCCAGCGGTCCAGCCGTTCCTGGCCTCTCGCGTGGCTGAGCCTGGGAGACGCATTAGTGTCCTCGGGCTGCGGTAACGGAGTACTCCGAACTGCGTGGCGTGAAGCAACAAGCAGTTTGTTTTCTCAGAGTTCTGGAAGGCAGCGCTCAAAGTCAGCATGCCCGTGAGCCGCGCCCCACCCGAAGCCTTCAAGGGGGGCATCTTTCCTGCCTCTTCCAGCCTCCGGGGGCTCCAGGCGGTCCTTGGACTGTGGCTGAGTCCCTCCAGTTTCTGCCTGCATCTTCACGTGGCTTCTTCCTCCCAAATCACCCTTGGCCTTTCTCTTCTTAGGACACCTGTCATTGGATCTAAGCCCAACGGGGTAATTTAGGATTATCTTGAGCCCCTGACTTAATGACATCTGCAGAGACTCTTTCCAAATAAGGACGGACGCACAGGTTCCAGGGAGTGAACAAATTTGTGGGAGGTCACCTTTCGGAGCACGAGTGTGCTCCGTGAGCAACTGCTGATGTTTCTGGGCTGCCCTTCCCTCTGTTGATCTGAAACCCTCCAGGGAGCTTGCTGGGTGTAATCAGATTACCCCAGAGGCGGAGGGCAGGGAGAGCCTGAAGAAGGAGACAAGCCACTCCTGCTTGGTAGGTGGCAGTTTCAGTAAGCAAAGGGAACTTCCTAAGAGGCTTGTCTTGAGCAGCAGCAAGATGAATGGGTCCCTGGACCCACCTGCCATACTTACCTGGGTTCAGTCATATATAGTGTGCAGGTGTTCTCAACACCACATCACGGTCTCAAGACTGTGTCCTTGGAGCAGCCCCTGGGAGCAAGAAAGGCAAGCGGAACCCACATTTTAAGGACAGAAGTCGGGATAAGGAGCTTTTGAGTGCCTGGGTTCACTTCAAACTTGCCTGGCAGTCATGTTTTTATGATGACCTTGCCCAGCGCCTTCCCAGTGATGTAGGAAGAGATGTTAGCGTTCAAAGCCAATGGCCAAGAAAGAATTCTTTAGATGTCTTTGGTGCAAAAAGGTGTTTTTATTAAAGCACGGGGATAGGGCCTGTCAGCAGAAAGAGCTGCCCTGGGCTCATGAGGAGTGGCCCATTATATACTTTCAAGTTGGGCAGTGGTTAGGGATAGCCTAAGTCTCTAAGGAATTTTGGAAGCAAGGTTTGCAGGACCATGAGGGGGTACCTGTTATTGGGAAAAGGTCGTTTATTACCATCTAACAACACTTTAGTTATGAGACTTTTCAGATGTCCATCAGTGAGTCATATGGTTGGGGGACGATTGCCAACATGTATCTTGGTTGGGGGGGCAGAGATAAAGTTTCCAAAGGAATTTTTATTTTTTGTATTTATTTTTTAAATAACCTCTTTTTTAAAAAAATTTATTTGTCAGAGAGAGAGGGAGAGAGAGAGAGAGAGCGAGCACAGGCAGACAGAGTGGCAGGCAGAGGCCGAGGGAGAAGCAGGCTCCCTGCTGAGCAAGGAGCCCGATGTGGGACTCGATCCCAGGACGCTGGGATCATGACCTGAGCCGAAGGCAGCTGCTTAACCAACTGAGCCACCCAGGTGTCCCTCAAAGGAATTTTTAAATGTTCAAGTAGATTTACAGAATCTTAGGGGTTGGACTAAGATTCCATTTTGCCCTTAACAAAGTATCAACATCAAGGCAGCTGAGTCCCTAGAGAAATTTCACTCTGCCTGTTTCAAGGACTTGTTAGTGAGCTGCAGGTAGTAAGGAAATAGTTATTTCTCTTCTGCCTTTGTTTCTCATATCACCAGGACTCCCTAAAAGGTGGCCCGTCTGAGGGCCTGGCATCCTTTCTCACACCTGCGATGATAAACAGACCTGGGTGGGTCTCAGTTCTGCTCCTCGCCAGCTGCCTAACGACGCTGAGTGAGGCGTGTCTTCTCTGGGCCTTGGCCCGCTCAGCTGCACCATGATCACAGAAGGGGGCGTGGAACGGGATGATGGACCGTCAGGGGCACTGTGTGTCTCTTCTGCAGGCAGGGTGGCCTCCAAAGGAAGGTGAGCAGGACTTTCCTTCTCTCCCCACTCTGCTCTGAGTGGTGAGACAGTGGCGGGGGGCCGGGGCAGGGGAGCCAGGAGGCCCAGTGTTTCTGAAGCTCCCAGATCTGCTCAGGGCAGCCTCATCCTTCCAGTGCATTCGAGGGTTTCTTCCTGTGAAGTCTCTATTTGCAACCCTGGCATCAGGCACTGGGTAATGAGGCGCGGCACCTGCTGTTTCCTGGCCGGGGTGAATGTGCGTGTCTCTGCTGATGGAATTCTGTGTGGATTAATTAAAATGGGAGAAAGCATTTCTCCTGAATTATTTACCAGCTTCCAGGGGAGCAAACAATCATTGCGGCGTCTTATTATTGATGTGCCAGAGCCTCTCTTTTGGGGGTGCTGCTCCAAGCCTGGGGTTTGGGGTCGGGGGGAGGCGGGAGCTGGTCCTTTCTGTGGCTTTGAACAGCTTCATTTCAGGAAGCTCAGGGCTGCTCCTGGGCATGATCAGAGGCGTGCTTCATTCTTTTTTTTTTTTTTTTTTTAAGATTTTATTTATTTATTTGACAGAGATCACAAGTAGGCAAGAGAGGCAGGCTCTCTGCGGAGCAGAGAGCCCGATGTGGGGCTCGATCCCAGGACCCTGGGATCATGACCTGAGCCGAAAGCAGAGGCTTTAACCCACTGAGCCACCCAGGCGCCCCGCATGCTTCATTCTTAACGCCAGAAGGGAAGGGAAATGCCCTTTATGGGGACAGTCTGTAGGGGAGCTCTGTAAGGGAGCTGTCTGTAAGGGAGCTCCCTTCCAAGGAGCCTCATCTTGCTTTCTTTTTATTCAGAGAGGGCCCTCCCCCGCAGGCTCAGCTGTCACCCCAGCCATGCTCTGGGGCAGTGACTTACCTGTGCCCGGCTCAGGTCTGGGTGCGAGTGCAGGGCCCCACGGGCTTCTGGGCAGTGTGTGGGCGCTCGGGGGTATTTGTGGGCTGTTCCGTTGTCTGGCTAGGGAGGGTCGGCGTGAGTTTGCACAACTGTTGCCTGTGTGCACGTTCCCAGAGTGCTGCTCTGCTGTGTAGGTGTGCAGGCCCCTCCCCAACAATGTCGTCTACCTTCAAGGGCCAGGGGCACCGTTCTGAATCTCTGGGATGGCCCTTTAGTCCCGAAACTGATTCTTGAGATGAGCTGGGCTGCCCTCCACTATGTGTGGCTCCTGACCAGCCCCCTCTATTCACCCCTTTGGCTTCTCCCAGAGTTTGCAGACCCTTAGGCCTGCCGAGTCCAGTTTCTCTTTCGAGGCTGTTTGTCTGCCCTTCAGTGGTCTCCTGTTTTCCTGCTCGCTTTCCCATCCCCGTGGGCCCGTTTCCAGGCTGCATCTGAGATCCACACTTAGCCAAGATGAGCCCAGGTACATATGTGTGAACAAGCACCCCTGTGGGCTTTTCCTTGGATGGTGGAGCTCTTTTTAAGACAGACTGTAATTATGTTAATACTCTTCTCTCTCCCTCTCTCTCTCTCTTTTTAAGATTTAATTAATTTATCTCACAGACAGTGAGAGTGGAAACACAAGCAGGGGGAGCGACAGGCAGAGGGAGAAGCAGGCTCCCCACAGAGCAAGGGGAGCCCGATGTGGGACTCGATTCCAGAACCCCAGGATCATGACCTGAGCTGAAGGCAGTCGCCTAACGAACTGAGCCCCCCAGGCCCCCAGTGGTGTTCTTTTCTTTAAAAAAAAATTATTGCTTTCAGGATGATGAACACTCACATGTAACAGCAGAAGTAAGGAGTTAACCCTAAAGCTGGTGGGACCTGATGCAGGGTGATCGCTCTGGGTCTGGGCACAACAGGTAAGGCCAGCCCTCCCCTCTCCGCGTTGACGCCTGCAACTGCCTAGCCAAGGGGAGACCAGTGTTGTCCAGGGTCATTGGGCTTGGATCTGAGTTAATGAGGTATTGAGGACTGTGTTTTGTGGGCTGATTCTTCTCACTCATTTAAGATAGTCAAATTCAGATTATCCTTAAAAGTTGAAATTAGAAATAGAAATAACATGTCCTATAGTAAAGCAGGGTAGAGACCTCTTCGGCTGCCACTTAAAGTTCTCCCAGACGGGCTGCATTTTAGGGAGGAGAGGGAGAGTCATAGGAGGTGAGTCGGACAAGCCAAGTTTCCTGGCTTCAGAAATCTGCAAGAGTGAAAGCTGTCTGCCTTAAACTCTTCCTTTCCTCTTGCCTCAGGCCAAGTGATTCCTCTGACTTTGGACGAATTTGGAAAGTTTTAACATTAACGACAACAGCTAACCCTGCAGATTTGCTGTAGACATCTGTACTCATACGTGGGTGTTTTTGGATGTATGTCTTGCTTTTCACTCGGTACTTACCCCCGAATCACGTTCACGTGCCTGCATCTGCGTCTTAGCTGTTGCTGTGTAACAGATTACTCCAAAACGACAAGTGCTGTCTCGCAGGTTCCGTGGGTCAGGAATCTGGGCACAGCTTTTAGTTCCCGAAGCCTGCAGTCAGGGTGCTGGCTGGGGCTGGGTTCTCAGCAGACAGCTAGACCCAGGGGAGGATCCACTCAGTTTTCTGACATGAGGGCCTCTTCAGAGAGCGGGTCTCCACATGGCAGCTGGCTTCCCTCAGAGAACAAGAAAGGATCAGGCAAGACAGAAGCCACAGATTTCTTGTAACCCAGTTTTGGAAGTGATACCCCACCACATCCGTAAATTCGAGGTGTTAGAAGCCGGTCACCAGGTCCAGCCTACACTCGAGCAGAAGAGATTCCACAAGCACACGGAGGTGAGGATTGCTGGCCGTCTTGGAGGCCTCCTACAGTCCGCACTGCCTATGGGGATCTGCATGTATTGGGAGAGCTAGTAACACCCACACATTTGTAGATCAGGAACATTCTCTCTGGCTGTCTGGAAGGGATAGGCCCCCACTGCCGTCTATTAATTTATTTGACTTTATCAAGTTTTGCACTTTGCCAACAACTGGCTTCTGTCTCTGACAGAGCACCCAGTTAAAATCCACAGAGCACAGCCATATGTAACAGTGGGTCTGCTGTGTGTATGAAAATGCGAGCTATTACATGTCAGCAAGAAAAGGCGTTTTGCCAAGGGTTGTAGTTTCCAGACGGGGCCTCTGGCCGAGACCACCTCCACGGCAGCAGGGCCAGACCAGCATGAATGCATCCTCATGATCATGCTTACCTGATGGGAATCAAGGTCCTTGGACATAGCGTGCCCTTCACCAAGGGGAAAATGACGTGGCAAGCGCTGGTCAGCTCTGGTTAAAGGGGGCACCCTCACTGAGCAGAGCACGCCAGTTCCTTAGGCCGCTGAGTCAGGGTGAGCAGGAATCAGGCCACTCTCTTCTCTTTCCTGAGTAAGTACCCATTATAAAGCAACTCAAAATCCAGGGGACTTCACAGGGTGTGCTACATCCCAGTTAGCTGAAGGGGACCTCCCAAGAATGACCACTTCTGGTCAGGACCATCAACTAGACAGCCAGACTCTACTTCTGTTCCCCCTCACCCAATAATCTTTTGCCCCTTGGGGAAGTCTCTGGTTTGGGAAAGGACAGACAACTTCCCAGCTGTGAGAACTCAGTGTTCCCATCTGTAAAATGGGGATAATACCACCCACTAGTGAGGTTGTGTGGTGATTAAATAATTTACGCAGAGAGCCTAGCAGAATTACACATCAGGGTCACACGAAATACCAATTTTCTCCTCTCTCTTCCCCATCCCCCCCCCCAAAGTCCCTCTTAGCATTTTATTCCAGGAGCATCTCCCGGTGAGCGGTGATGCTCTGGGCGCCGAGGACCTCCGGTTGGAGGGAGTCTGCTGCATTGATGGAGCCCCCTCCCCAGGGACAGCACTGGTCCATTTCTCTGCAGTGATTTTTAGGGCAGAGCAGCCCTCTTGGTTCCTCGTGGGGGGATAGCGGAGAAGGAGCCTTGCAGAGTGAAATGGACTGTTTGTGTCCCCCAAATTCTCAGGAAAGTGCTAACCCCCAGTGCGATAGCCTTTGGAGATGGGGCTTTGGGAGGTAATTAGATTAGATGAGGTCATGATGATGGAGCACCCCCGTGATGGGATTAATGTCCTTGTAAGGGAGATCCCAGAGCACTTGCTTTCTCTCTGTATCATGGGAGGACAGGGAGAAGCCAGGGCGAGGACTTTCATCAACCTGACCACGCTGGTGCCTGATCCCAGACTTCAGCCTCCAGAGCTGTGAGACCACACATTTCTATTTCAGCCACGCAGTGTGCGGTATTTTCTTATGACATCTGAGCAGACTGCCTTCCGCTCTGTCCCTCTGGAAGCTTCTGCCTTGCACAGGGGGAGCTACCATTCAGTATAGTTATATGATGTCCCTTTCTGCTGGAGGCTGGGGCCCAGAACCCTTGGATGGAAAAGAATCACCCTTCTTTTTGTTGTTGTTTTTTAAAAATTTTAAAGATTGTATTTGACAGAGAGTGCATGAGAGAGCGCACAAGTGGGGGAGCGGCAGGCAGAGGGAGAAGCAGGCTCCCCACTGAGCAGAGAGCCCAATGCGGGGATCCATCTGAGGACCCTGGGATCATGACCTGACCCGAAGGCAGACCTGACCAACTCAGCCACCCAGGTGCCCTGAGAAGCACCCTCCTTAGGAGGAGGTTGTGTGTCATTCAGCAGAGGTTGGAGGTGGTGGAGGGTCAGTAACTGGTTGGTATTTGGTGGCCTCTTATGATTGAGAGCAAAGCACGGGGTCCATTCTGAGCTAGGGCAAGTCTGAGTGTCTTTGGGCAGTGATTGGATTCTGTTCTTCCAATAGCCAGTTGCAAATTCTGTTCCTGCAGAGACCCTGAGACCCTGTAGTTTCTCAGAGACCCTGAGAGACCTCTTGGAGTCTTAGTCAGGGAGGAGGAGAATCACCCATCCTTGGCCGGAAAGGGGTCCTCTCTAGTCTGGAGGGGGGCACTGTCCCCACCAATCCCGGCAGCTTCAGCAAGGACATCCCCACCCGCCCCCCAGAGTGGTTGGATTCCCCTTGGTTGCCTTCAGGTCCACCCCCCCCCCCCCAAAATCTGGCCCCGTCATCCCATGGCCTCTGTGGACTTGGGGGCCAGATGGCACCCCAGCATGCTGGTCCCTGGGGGGAGTTGTTCCCCACCCCTAGACGGCTGAATACCTCCCTAAAAGATGTTCTCTTTGTTGTTCAACTTCTGTCTTGCCTTTGCTGAATTATGCTTATTTTTTTCCCTCACTGGCCTCTGAACAGAGACAGGGAGGGGGACAAAAAAAGGGAAAAGGATTCTTTCTCATTGTGTCCGTGGAGTGCGCATTTTCTTTGTGTGTGTGAGATGTCTGGGAGTCTGAGCTTTGAAAGCTTGGCTTACGTGGTCTAATGGCGCCATCTCAGTCCTGGCTTGGCGCCTCGCATTTGGGTTTTGTGGATTTGAAGAGGAGGGGTAGTTGTGGGGGTTGGGGCAGCTGCCTAACTGATGGATATTTTTAGCAAATCAAAGTTTGCTTTTCTGGGTCTGTTCTGTCCTCTCTCATCAACCTCCCGGCTTGTTGTCTCTCGTCTTATCTCTTCCTGGTGTCTCTGGGCCCTGGTTTAAGGCCATCCCTGTGCTCCTCACAGTGTCCCTGGGGGGCCCAAACCAGGCGCACCCACCCACCCGCCTGATTCACAGCTTCCGTTCGTGCTGGACCCTGGGTGTCAGAGCGAGCACATGCACTAGTGCTTCTCCGCCTGGGGGCCCCACGAGGCTCCGGGAGTTCTTCCCACGCTTTGGTTGAAACTGGCCAAATCAGAGACACCAGAATCCAGCTGGATTCGATTAAGCCTCTCACTAACGTAGCACAATACCTTTCTTTTCACTAAAATTGTGTGGTTTTAGAAACTAGAGCCCCCCCCCCCCCCAAATGGGACTTATGGTAACGTGCGATAGTTTATTGCATTGCATTTAATATTGTGAAGTGAGTTGAACAAAAATTCACAATTTCCCCATTTTATTTTCTAATACAGTAAGTATTGATCAAGACCATGGGTATCAACAAAAGCTCTTTGGGATCTTCGGTAATTTTTAAGAAGGTAAAAAGGATTCTGGGACAAACGTTTGAGAACTGCAGAGAGAGGTAATATAGAATCATTCAGCCGCTTATCTGGGAAGCAGTAAGAGTCTGATTCCACAGACGGAAAAGTGAAGCCCTGACAAGGTATTCACTCCTGGTTTCACAGGAAGTGGCTGAACAAGGATTTGAAAAAAATATTCATTAAAGACAACAGTTAATATATACTAACTGTAAAAATAATTGGAAAAGGAAAAAATTGATCCCACTTATAAGTCTGTCATTTAATATATGGAATATTTCCTTTGTCCCCAAACTTAATTTACATTGTTTTGATCATTATGGTGGGTGGAGGACTTGAACCCAGAGCTGGGTCACAGGGACAGGCTGAGGTTGTGTCTCCCAGTGGCGGCGGAGGGCGGTTCCTTGTGAGGAAGGGACGTCTGCTTGTGCCTCCTCCTGTCTCCAGAATGTCCAGGAACAGGACCTGTTGACTGTGTAACAGGCTGAGCTCTGTCCCTCCAAGAGTCATATGCGGAAGCCCCAGTGCCCAGGGCCTCAGACTGTGACTGGAGACGGGGCCTTGAGGAGGCGACCCCGCTAAAACGAGGCCCTTGTGGTGGGTGGGGGCGGTTCCTGCCTTCTGACTGGCGTCCCTACAGGAGGGGAGTCTGGGAGACACCAGGGGAGCACATGCTCACAGGAAAGCCCCAGAGAATGTGGCGACAAGGTGTCACTGGGACACCAGGGACAGAGGCCTCTGGAGAGAGCCACTCTGCCCTCGCCAGGACCTTGGACTTGGGGCTTCCAGGAGTGTGAGAGAATAAATGTCTGGTTAGGCCCCGGGTCCACCGTACCGTGTGCGGCAGCCCCAGCAAACGAACACCCTGGGTCTGATCCCCTCTGTGGGAACAGGTGTGTGAGTGGGGTGGGGCCCTGGGCTGACCTGGACTGTTTCCCTGTGGGGGATCTGTGGGGTGATGGCTATGATGTCATAAGACGCAGCAGGGGCTGGCCTGAGAACCCCTGCCCACGGCCTGCTCCTGAGCTCTGCTCCACCTGCTTGGGGCTGGGACTGCTGCCTTCGCTCTGAGCTCAAGGTACCAGGAAGGAGCTCAGCCTTCCAGGCATGGGGCCTGGGAGCGGGTCCTCCCCAGCAAGAAAGCTCTGACCCTGTAGAAATGGCCCTGCTGGCCCAGACCCCTGAGAGCAGTTCTGTTCCCACTGAAGAGTTCAGCTGGCCTTGGCAGTGGGCCAGAGCCAGTAAGACCTGGATCTGGAATCCGTGGAAAGCAGAGTGTGGCTCTCACTCTGTCCAGGCAGCCGGCTGGGGCAGGGAGGGACAGGGTACCCCCTCCCCTTGCTGACTCCCAGCCTCTCAAGGACACCGGGGAAAAGGCGCAGGCAGGCAGCCCGCTAAGTGGCTGCTGGGCATTGTCCCTGGCTCCTGGTCCTGCCTCCTTAATGACCACATTGACCTGATTGTCCTTCCTGCCTTCTGGTTATTGCTTTGAGCTACTGCCTGTTTCTTCCCTCTTACGGTCTACACTTCTGTGCCTCCCATTCTCTCAGCCTGCTCCTGTGGGCTTCAGCTTTCAGCGGCTGGCCCTCACAGCACCGTCTCACGCTTGGACTCTAGAGCACCACGTTTTCTGGGTTTCCTTGCTGGCCACGCCCTCCTTCTGTGGTCCCCAACGCTGGCTGCCCCAGACTCTTGGCCCCTGGCTGTCCCCTCTGCCCCCCAGCTCTGCCCCATAGAGCTTTCTGTGATGGGGTTCGGGGGGAGATGTCTTCCTTCCCACTGTGTATGTGGGAGCCACGAGCCACGTATATGCTTGTGAGCGGCCGCAACTGAGGTTTCCTTCCCACTTCATTTGCGTTGACTTAGTAACCAGCCGCAGAGGCTATGGCTCCCCTCAGTATGGACAGCGCTACCCAGGGGTCTTTTACCATCTGCTGCTGTCTTCCCGATCTCGACTCCCTGCACTGACACCTGCGCTGGGCTCCAGAACCATCTCAGGCTGCCTTCCTGGCAGCCCGGCAGGGTGCCCAGCAGGCACACCGGGTTTACCATGCCAGAACCCTTGATCCCACCACTCTCCCTTCTCAGATAAGCCACCCCAAGCCCCACCCTGCTTACCCCCACACTCAGGAGGCATATTTGCCTCCTCCTTTCTCTTGCTCTTAACATCTCAGCCCCGAGATGGGCTCTTCCCTCCAGACATATCCCCGACCAACACTTCTGTATACCCCAGCTGGCCTCCCTGTCTCCCTGCCTCCGCTGGGTCCCTCTCTGCCCAGTAGCCTGAGCCATCCGTCTAGGGCGGGAACCCTAGCACCCGGCTCCCACAACTACAAAGGCCCCAGAAACGTCCACACCTTCGGACCATGGCCTACAAGCCTCCCCTGGAGTCTTGCCTGCCTGCTTCTCAACCCACCCCCACCTCCTTTTACTACCCCTGTGGGTGCTGTGGCCTTTCTTTGTGCCAGGACTCCTGCTGCTCAGGACCCTCTCCCCACCTGTGCGTGGTCTCCACCCCCCTCACATCAGTCTGAGGTCCCGTGCTCAGGGAGGTCTTCTCTCCCAAATGCAGCCCGTGGCCTTCTTTAGAGAGCACACAGGCTCTGAGCTGGGACGTATGCCTGGCTGCCCTCGGGGAAACAACCTGCTCTCTGTCTGGCTCATCTTTGGGCTCCCAGTAAGCATACTTGAGCGGCCCTGGGTCCAGTTCCCACTCTGTCTCCCTCTCTGCCCCCCTCTCTGCCCTTCTGCTGGCTTGGCTCCGCTCTCACCGCCCTGGCACACTTCCCCCATTTCTCCCTGGTTTCCCTCCTTCAGGCAGGGGGGTAGAAGGAAGCAGGGAGGCTGAGAGTCCTGAGCGAGAGAAGTCCGTATCATGTCATCGGTTCCAAGCTGAAGTTGGGACTTGCTGCTCATGCTGGGTCCTGCAAGGGGGTCCCCGCTCAGCATCATTACTTGGCCCCACCCCTACCGGGCGCATGCCTGGGAGGATTTCCTCTTAGACCCAGTGGGTCCAGGGTGCCTGGATCAGTTCTTGGTCTTTCTAGGTTTCAGACAGCTCCCCCTGTAGCTCAGGGAGCAAATCCAGCTGTTCTTTTTTTTTTTTTTTTTTATTTTTTT
>PISX010020204.1:0-36486 GCA_004024625.1 Mellivora capensis | reverse complement strand
AAGCATGATACCCTCTAGTTCCATCCACGTCGTTGCGAATGGCAAGATTTCATTTCTTTTGATGGCTGCATAGTATTCCATCGTGTATATATACCACATCTTCTTTATCCATTCATCTGTTGATGGACATCTAGGCTCTTTCCATAGTTTGGCTATTGTAGACATTGCTGCTATGGGTAGCTTATTCTATCCATACAGAAATAAAGAGGTTTGAAGGAACCAGAAGAGATTAGGAGGGCAAGTGAAGAGATAGTGGAAGGCATTTTCACTTTCTAAAATGGATTTTCTTGTTCTCATCACCTCATACCACCTAAAATTTTTTTTTAAGATTTTATTTATTTATTTGGCAGACAGAGATCACAAGTAGGCAGAGAGGCAGGCAGAGAGAGAGAAGGAAGCAGGCTCTCCACGGAGCAGAGAGCCCGATGCGGGGCTCAATCCCAGGACCCTGGGATCATAACCTGAGCCGAAGGCAGAGGCTTTAACTCACTGAGCCACCCAGGTGCCCCCACCTAAAATTTGAATAGAAAAAAATTATATCTTGGGCAGTGACAGGCAGCAGGGAACAGGATCCCAAAGAAAAAGTACTAGGTGGAACAGGGAAACACTAGAGATTCATTTGTACAAAAGCAAGTACCTAAAGTTAACCTTCTTAAAATCAATTTCCAGCCATGTAGTTAGCTGCCCAGTGCCCAACCCTGGTTTGTAGCTGTTGGTATTTGGCTCCAGGCCTCTGCCTCCCAACCTGCCATCATCTGGAGGTGCTCCCTAACCATCCAATAACCTGGCTTCTCTGTACCTTAAACTCCTCACCCATACTCCTCTGGAATCCCCTGCTCCTTTGTCATATCCCAGACCCTGCTGGATCCCAGAATCATCCATTCCAATATTCCCAGTGCCAGACCACAGAATTTCTTCCTACATACTCATAGTGTTGGACACTATAGGGGAAAGAAAGTCAATCCTTCCAGCTGATACCATCATAAATTCTCTTTTGGCTCTCTAGTTGGATCTCTCCCATTCCCCATGGTGGCTGGCTTCTCCAGATTCTGTTTCATCAAAACTTATGTCTTCATTCTTCTCTCTTAGCAAACGACTGTGCCATGGACTTCTCCCCTTCCCCACCCCAAAAAGAAAAAAGCTTCAGATAAAAACTTCCTGCTTTCGTATCTAAGAACATAACTGCCTACACACTTACCTTTTCCCCTTCCCTCCTGATCAGTGGAAGAGCTCTATGTAAGCCTGACTCTCCCACCTTCTCATTCTCATGGACCTCATACTATGGATTATCTGAACTTCTTTCCTGGGGCTCACTTCATCCACTTAAACCTGCCCCCACTCTCTCAAAGAGGAAACAAGCCTCTGTTAATCCTACCTAACCCTCCAGCTCACCCTCCTCTAGTTAACTGCCCAACTTATTGAGAGAGTTGTCTATTGTTACCTTGTTTCCTCCTCTTTCACTAGCTCCTCAACACCCTGCAAACCAGCCTCCACTTCCCACCCCCACCCTTTTAGGACTCTTGACAATGTTACCAGTGACCTTTTCAAGCCCTATCTGAACTCTTGATAACACAGGTGACCTCCATTTCTTCCTTTAAACACTGCAGTTCCTGTGGCTTCCAAGACACATTCTTACCCAGCCTTTCTTCCACACCCTTATGCACCCAGCACCCCACTGCAGGGCTTCCGCCCTGGGCTGTGTGTTTGTTAGGGCTCTTTTCCCACAACTAGAAAGTAAAATATTCAGGGAACATCTCTGACTATAGATGGCACACCAGACACTTAATATTTGTTGAACTGAATTTTTGTAACATTTTGTTGAATTGAATTTTAAGTTAAAATCTATTTTATAAGGAAGCCATGGAAGCAGTATTTGAGATTTAATCATCCTCTGGCAAAACCAAATTTGGTCATTAAAACCGTATTTCATATAATGATAAATTATTGAACATTACTAATTACATTGAAACTAATGATGTACTACTGTATGTTGGCTAATTCAATTTAAGTGAAAAATGAAAAAAAAAACGTATTTTGGAAATCTACTTTGACTACAAGTAAAGGCCTTCGATGTGTATATATTTAGGTGTGTCTGTCAGTCACACAGGGCTCTGAAGTTGTATCTGTGTGTTCAGAACATTGTTCTTATGCAGGTCGAGTGCTACTTTCTTCTTCCACCCAAATAAACTACACAGTAGTATAGACTCACAGAGACAAGTCTACAGCAAACCCAGATTAAAGAATTCCCTCTGGTAGGAACACAGAAGGGAACCAGCTGGGCCACCAAGAGACAAAGGAACCCAGTGTAGTGACTGCAGTGAGTGTTGAAAACAATCAGTGGGGATTTTAACCAGCTGAGATTGCCAGGGTGAGGGAATGCCCATTGCTATATTAGTACTTAAAATCTCAGCATGCTCTAATGATCTAGTATTTTCTTAATTTTCATGTTCTTTTAAGCAGTAGAATTATTTTTGCATACCAAAACTTTGGAGAAATTAATTCCATCCAAAGAGAAGATGAACAGCTAAAACCGAGAGTAGTTGCATTTTTCTTTGGCATATCTTCTTGATGAGAAGAGCAAGAAATAAAAATTAGAAATAAAAAATTTAGAAATAAAATTCTATGTTAAAAAACATCAAAGGATAAGAACATACAAGCCAGGGGTGCCTGGATGCTTCAGTCAGTTAGGCATCTTCTACCTTCAGCTCAGTTTATGATCCCGGGGTCCTGGGATGGAGCCCCGCATCTGGGAGCCTGCTTCTCCGTTTCCCTCTGCCCCTTCCCACTGCTCGGGTGTTCTCTCTCTCTCTGTTCTTTCTCTCTCTCAAATAAATAAAGTCTTTAAAAAAAAAAAAAAAAAGAACATACAAGCCAGATGAATTGTTCTCTCCAAACAAACAGGCAGTGTAAATGGGGCATTGGTTTGAGTACTAGGTTATCTTTACCTGGTCATTTCATATTTCCCTGATCATTATCAGTTTGATGTGATATTCAGGCTGATTAGCTGCTGCTTCTAGTGAAAGATGCTGGCCACTCATTCAGACTTTCCATCTTTGCAGAAAGGCCTTTGGCACTGGTGCTCATAAGGTATTATGGATTTGGTGTGTATGTTCTTGGTTTTATTCCCCTTCAAGACCCTTGGGTGGAAGAAAAAATGCTGCTTCCCCTTTAAAAGTTTTAGAGTAATGGCCTCAGAAGACATGATGTTTCTCTTGAATCCCATGGAGGGGAACAGAGGCTAGTGCTCAGTTTCCCTTAAGCCCATCTGGCTCCTATAGCCTTCGGTAAAAAGAAGGGGGCACAAATGGCAACAATCAGGCTGCTTGAAGTCCTTGGCCATCCAAGAAGTTTCCTCTCCAGGGATGTTTCAACTTGGTTATTTCCATGGAAGATGTTCGAGACTGAGGCACAGCCTCTGGTGCTCCCAAACTTCAGGTCAGTCATCTTTAGGGATTACAGGGGTTCCCAATCACCAGTGGCTGTATTCTAGAACTCAGTGAGTTAAAAAATAAGAAGAGTTACTGATGCCTTCTAACTTCTTGTTCATGTTAAGAGTCAGCTTTATTATTTAAGCAGACGTGACCCTGAATCTGTAAGAGCAACCGTTAGTACCCCAGGTGGGCCCTGCTGATGTCCATCTTTTATTGTGAAGTTGAAAAAATGTGATGGATTTGTTCATGATTTATTAGAATATATTTAACCCTGTATAATTGCGATAAAGAAATTATCAAGAAGACAGGAAGGGACCTTTCTCAGACCACTCTTTTCTTAGCGCTTCTGACCGTTTTCAGATTCCCATGCCACTGTGCATGTTTTTGAAAAAACAAAATAAAACATGAAGGCTAAACCACAAGCTAGTAAAATATTTATCTATATTAGGTAGAAGAGATATGGGGATGAGATAACTTTTTATAGAGTTTTAACGTTCAATCTTTATAAATGAATTATGAATTAAAAATTAAAGTGGGAAAAACGTAATATTGAAAGCAAACAAAAATAAATGAACTTTACTGCATATCAAATTAATAACATAGCCATACACCAAAAAGAATTAATTCAAGTATTTTTAACACGGTTTTCTTATTGCATACTCTCAATGTGATCTATCCTAAGAGCACATAAAAATTGAAAATGAATTTAAAACTTTATATATTGTTGTGAGTGGTATTGATAATTTTAAAACTATATTTCATATATATCACAGGGTAGAACAAATTAGTAAATATTTTAATGTTGCCGAACACCAGGGTTCTCACATGAAAGAAGGGAGTCTTAAATATGGAATGGGGAAAAGAAATATTCCTTTTAGATTTAAATTGGATATAAGTATGAACTCATAATTTGAAAAAAATTAAAAATGTCTCCTAAGTCTGTACACTAAAATGTCTTAAAAATAGTAACATTTCAGGGACACCTGGATGGTTCAGTTGGTTAAACTGCTGCCTTTGGCTCAGTTCATGACTCCAGGGTACTGGGATCGAGTCCTACACCGGGCTCCTTGCTCAGTGGAGAGTCCACTTCTCCTTCTGCCTATTGCTACCCCTGCTTGTGCTCTCTCTCTGACAAATAAATAAATAAATACAATCTTTAAAAAAAAATAGTGACATCTCAGTATCAGTATGTACACTTAGCATCTAGATAGATCTTGCCTTATAAATACCAATCTCCACTGTCTCAGCTCTGAGGTGGGAACAGTCTGGAATCTTGTTGTATCAGAAAGTGAGAAAGTACTCCAAGATCGATGGGGACATTTCAAAAGGACATAACAGCCTGCTTAAAGGGACTTTTATGAGCCAAATTTGGTAATTTTGAGTATCAAAATGAATGATCCTAATGGATTGTAACCTATTGAATTCTTTTTTAAGTCCACAAGTCCACAGGTAGTACTTAAAAAAAAAAATCAAAGGGACAGGAGATGTGAGGGGTTGGGAGCAAACCCTTCTTTACAAGAGTACCAGCTAATAAATGTAGGAAAATATATAGAATTAGAAAATCTCTATTTTGCATTACCAATGTATTACTGATTATGACAAGTGTCAAGAGATACTAAAACATTACATAGAGGCACTTGGTGACTTTGACCAATCAAAATCAAGAGCATCTGACTCTTGATTTGGGCTCAGGTCATGATCTCAGTGTCCTGGGATTAAGCTGCACCTGGGACTCCGGGCTCAATGGGGAGTCTTTGAGGATTCTCTCTCTCTCCCTCTGCCCCTCCCCCCACATATTATAAATTACACAAGGGAAAAATGTATCTTTTTTTTTTTTTTAAAGATTTTATTTATTTATTTGAGAGAGAGGCAGTGAGAGAGCATGAGCGAGGAGAAGGTCAGAGGGAGAAGCAGACTCCCCGTGGAGCTGGGAGCCTGATGCGGGACTCGATCCCGGGTCTCCGGGATCATGACCCGAGCCGAAGGCAGTCGTCCAACCAACTGAGCCACCCAGGTGTCCCAAGGGAAAAATGTATCTTTACAATGGAGAGATGTGGCAGCAGGCAATACCATAACCAAGTAATCAAACAGTTATAAGACAGATTGACATTATGAGCAAAGAGAAGTACACAGTGTCACCTATGTGGTGTCCTTGCCAAAAATATTTAACCTGGGTCTGATCACAAGGATTACAAGGATGCTCCCAAACAAATTCAGATTATATGGCATTTTACAAAACAATTAACTTGCATTTTAAAAAAACCATCAGTGAAGAGACCAAAAAGAAAAAAAAATCAGGGGAGATCTTTTAATTATGAATTAAGAAACATGGCAACCAAGCGCAATGCTTAATTCTTGATTAGATCCTAGATCTGAAAAGAAAAAGAAAAAACACAGCGCTGGGACATTTGAGTTATTATATCAGTGTTAGTTTAATTCCTAGGAGATAATGAAGTTACCTAGGAAACTGCCTTTGCTTTTATTAAATACATATTACAGTATTTAGGGGTGAATATTGTGATATGTTACTACCAAATTATCCAGCAGTAATGATAATAAATAAAAAGTAATAAAGAGAAAAAGCAAATGCAACAAAATATTAGCAATTGGTGAATCTAATTGAAGGGTATTACACTGGTCTTTTCTATAATATTCAAAATAGAAAATGAAAGGGAGGGGCGCCTGGGTGGCTCAGTGGGTTAAAGCCTCTGCTTTTGGCTCAGGTCATGATCCCAGGGTCCTGGGATCGAGTCCCACATCGGGCTTTCTGCTCAGCAGAGAGCCTGCTTCCCTCTCTCTCTGTCTCTGCCTGCCTCTCTGCCTACTTGTGACCTCTGTCTTCCAAATAAATAGATAAATAAATCTTAAAAAAAAAAAGAAAGTTAAAGGGAAATAGTCACTTTTCATTGATGATATGTCCATCAAATAGAATTCAGTATAGTTATTAATGTTTTCAAGTAGTTTCTAAAACATGGATGGATATTTGCATTCTTCTCTTTTAAGAAATTTTAAATAGTGAATAAATCAAATTTATAAAATTTATAAAAGATATTATAAATCACAATATAGTGAACATTACATACCCATTAAAATAAGGAACACTGGAGTCTTGTTTTCCTTCCTGATGTCAATGCTTTTCTTCTTTCAAAGGTAACCATTATTCTGAATTTTCTGTTTATTATTCCCTTGTTTTATTTATAGTTTTGCTAACTCCTAAACATTATATATTAATTTATATTATAATAACTATATTAATATATAAACACAATAACTCCTAAACAATATATTGCTAAATTTCACAACCTTTAGAACTTTTGTAAATGGAATCTACGCATGTGTCCGTAATTTACTTTTTACACTCAACATTACATCCCTGAGATTGATCCTGTTATGTGTAACTGTAATTCATTCGTTTTACTGCTTTTTAATATTCTATTACATGAATATATTACACATTTTTTTAAAGATTTTATTTATTTATTTATTTGACAGACAGAGACCACAAGTAGGCAAGAGAGGCAGGCAGGGAGAGAGAGGAGGAAGCAGGAGCAGAGAGCCCAATGTGGGGCCCGATCCCAGGACCCAAGCTGAAAGCAGAGGCTTTAACCCACTGAGCCACCCAGGCGCCCCTATATTACACATTTTTAAACAATCAGTTTACTACTGATAGACATTTGGTTGTTTCTATGATATAGTTCTGTTTAGGTCTTCTTTAATGTCATTAATAGTTTCATCATTTTCTTTATAGAGATCTTATACACCTTTATTCCTAGATACTTAATATTTTTATGTTATTGCAAATGTTTTTTTAAAAACATATATACTTCTTAATTGCTTACAGCTAGTGTACAGAAATGCAGTCGATTTTTATAAATTCATATTGACTCTATTAACTTAACCAAATTCTTTTTTTTTTAAGATTTTATTCATTTATTTGACAGAGATCACAAGTAGGCAGAGAGGTAGGCAGAGAGAGAGGGGGGAGCAGGCTCCCTGCTGAGCAGAGAGCCTGATGGGGGGCTCGATCCCAGGCCCCTGAGATTATGACTCGAGCAGAGGCAGAGGCTTAACCCACTGAGCCACCCAGGCACCCCAACTTAACCAAATTCTTATGTTTTATTTATCTGTGGATTGTTTTGCATTTTCTATACGGATATATTATTAATAAACATTGATTGTTTCTTATTTTACAGTTACAAGTGAAAAAATCAGGAAATACAATTACAAAATGTTAGGTAGCACGATATACATAGAAAAAGACACAGGAAGGAATGCACAGAAATGTTCACAGTAGCTTATTTTGAGTTAAAAAATTATGGATAAATTTTTCTTTTTAATATATCTCTATACTTTCCAGTTTTTCCAAGATGAGTATCTTTCACTTTCATAACCAGGAAAGAAACAATACTTAAAAATAAAAGCAAATCTAAAACAAACTTTAAAGGTAAGGATTACCTACTAAAAATGCCCAGTTAGAAATTAAAATGTCAAGTATCTATGATGTGTCTGCTCCCCACCCAAATTCACCCCTGCAGGGCCAGATGGCCACATAGTCACATGTCATATCTAAGAGAACAACCTCTTAGATTCATGGAACTTTGTCTTTCCATTAGGGGATGTATGAAATTGACCTGTCAAAGGTCTTTATTCATTTGTTCTGAAATGTAGTCAACTCTTAATTATCCATAAGAAATATTTTTATTCTTTATGAAAGATCATTTAAATCTTCTCATGAAAAATGTTTGAAAGCAAAATGATCTTTCTGTTCACTTTTTCTTGTATAATGAATTTTTCATATGGTAAAACATTCTTCCTGTTTTCTTTTATACCATTTAGAACTATTACTATTACAGTGTCTAGATGTTAATTGCGTATAGTTGTAATTGAGCTGATTTTATCTGAAAAGAAAAGCTAGATAAAACTAAGTCAATATAACTCTATAAAAGTCTCTTAAATTAACTTGTTTCTTTTTTATTTTTTTTCCACATAGTTGTGTGGCTGGTGGGGATTTGGCTGATATTAGATGCTGAATAGATACCCTCTGGCTTTGGGAGCCCAAGCTGATCCTCAAGGCCTCCATAACATATCTAATTCTGGTTCCTTCTCCTTCTTGAAGGCCTGTGGGCTTGAGTCACAAGGCTCTCATTTCAAGGTCCTTCCCCCCATTCAGCTAAAGGTCTGGAAAAGGAGGTTGCCCTTGGTTTGGGGTTTTTTTCCTCTAGCTTCATTGAGATATAATTCTCATATAATATTGTGTAAGTTTAAGGTGTACAGTGTACACCTTGAGGATTTGACACGTCTTCATATTGTAAAATGTTTATACAATACGGTTAGTTGACACATCCTTCACCTCACATATTTATCATTTTGTCTCTTCATTTGGAAGGGGGATTTTGTGTTTTAACTGATTATCCCAACAACACCGTCATGTGCCTCAAACTTTTTAGATGTTTGAATATAGAAGTAATTATATTCTAGACAGAGATAATGATACAGTACAGAAGTTTCCATTTCTAATATTTTGAGAATATAGTAATCTTGGGTAATTCCGTTCATTTTATTAATTTGGTACATACTCCAACATTCATTGAGGGCTGCCCATACTCTAGATATTATGCAAAACTCTCACTATATAAAATGAATAAAATATTACCTAAAAAAGCTCCCAGTCTACTTATGGTATATTTGGACATCTTATGTTATTTTCCTTTCTCTTATATATGTTTTGTTGCTAAATTTGGGGGTAAAGAAGGCTTATGTGATTATATTAATCTGGTCAAGAGCTATAGCTCCGAGCCGCCTATGGTAACTGTCAGTAGCAACATTTCAATACAAATAGAATTTAATTAGACATAGCCTTCATACATTCAACGGCTTCTACTTAGTGTATCCAGTTGTTTGTTCCCTCTTGCCCTTTGTGTGAGGTGTAGGAGGTAGGGTGGGGAGGGGGTGGTCTAAGGAAAAAGAAATCTGATATTTCCTCATCAAAATTCTGGTGGGGAATATACAAGAGAAGTATCTGCTCTGTAAAAACCGATACATATGGCTACTACCTGGGATATCAGTTGACATTGAGCTTCAGTTTATTTCATTTATATATGTATGTGTGAAAAGATAAACACCTTTTTTCTTCTTGGCAGGTGTCCTTGTAGACTTGGGTCTGGAGGAAAATGGGACAGCTTATCAGAGAGCAGAGAAATATGTTGTTCGTCTAGACAATGAGATTCAAACCAAGTTTGAAGTTTTTATGAAAAGGGTAAAACAGAACCCATACACACTGTTTGTGCTGGTTCATGACAACTCCCATGTGGAACTAACGAGGTGATTGCTTCAGAGTGAGCAAATATAGCTTTTCTTCTAGCACGGCAATGGTTTTATCATAAATTCCCGAAAAGCCCAGAGACCCTAACACTTGACATCTTCTTACTGGTAACTTATTCCTACTCCTTCCCTGTGCTCTCAACTTTCCCTACCAATTTAGTGTTGATTTCATTTTAATTAGACTGTGAGTGAATTTAGAAATCCCTGTTAAAGGGGACCTGGGTGGCATAGTCAGTTAAATGGCCAACTCATGGTTTCAGCTCAGATCATGATCTCAGGGCCATGAGTTCAGGGTCATGATCTTAGGGTCCTGGAGTTGAGCCTGGTCTTGGCCTTGAGCTCCTCTGCTCAGTGGAGAGTCTGCTTAAGTTTCTCTCTCTCCCTCTATCTCTGACCCTCCCCCTCCTCATGGGCTCCCTCTCAAATTAAAAAAAAATGTATCTTTTAAGAAAGAAAGGAAAGACAGAAGGAGGGGAGGAGGTAGAGAGAGAGGGAGGGAGGAAGAAAGGAAGGGAGAGAGAGAGAGAAAGAAAGAAACCAACCCATTAAAAAGTATCTTCAGGGTATTGTAGAGCTCAGCTGTCTCAGAGAAAGGGCAATAGCAGGAGGGTTGATGTTCATGAGCTCCCAGAAGGGCCATGTGCTTTCCTTTCTCCACTCTTCTTCCTTCCCAGTCCTTTTCCCCTTTTCCCCCCTTCCTCTTCTCTTCTTTCTTCTCCTGTTGCTCCTCTTCCTTGCTTTTCTCTCTACCTGAATACCTTGAACAGTAGTAAAGATGCCACTTAAAGATCTGAGAGCAGGGGAGCCTGCTGTTGGAAGAGCATATGACTCTTGATCTTGACTTTGTGAGTTTGAGCCCCATGTTGGGTATAGAGATTACTTTAAAAAATAAATAAATAAATAAATAAATAAACTCTAAAAATTTAAAAAAAAAGATGTTAGAGCAAATCTGAAACTTTCCCCAATTTACCAGTTTAAACAAGAGAATATCCTATTTCTCAGGTGGGTTTACAGTAAAATAATAGTAAATGTGGCATGATGGAGCCAGTTTTGCTCCCAGACCAAATTACCATAATTATCTGTTAGAGTGTATCTTTCATCTTATGGATTAAAAAGGCAAGTTCGGGCATCATCGAGTGTTCATAGGTTTTCCTTTCTTTGGACACACTGAGGTTAAGCATATGAAAGATTTGGGGTCTCTTGTAGAAATATCAGAATTGCAAAAGCACTTGTTCAGAAGCCAGAATGTGTTTGGAATTATACAATCTGAACTCTAAAGCCATATGCAGGCATAAATAAGATCTTGCATAGCATGTTAGAAAGAAGGAAGGAAAGAAAGAAAGTAAGTGAGGGAGGGAGGAAGGGAGGAAGGAAGAAAGAAGGGAAAGAAAGAAGGAGGAAGGAGGGAAAAGAAAGAAAAAAGAAAGAGGAAGGGAGGGAGGGAGGAGAGGGAAGGAGGGTAGGAGTGAGAAATAGGAAGAAAGTAAGAAAAGTAAAAGAAAAAGGAAGGAAGGGAGGGAGGAAGGAAGGTTGCCCAGATGCTGTTCAGTTACTCCTAGTCTTCTATGAGCAAAAATAGCTCAGTCACCTGATGTACATCATCTTTGAAAGTTTGGGGTAATAACTCTGAGGATGTATATTGGATCACTCTATATTTAATTCCCCAGGGCACTGAAATTATTTCTTTAACAAAAAAAAAAAAATGTGGTTTTGAGGCTGCATAGCAACCTCGTACACCCAAACCAAACAGAACTGAAAAATGATTCAGATGTAAAAACTTTGGTCATGGGGAGGAGGGGGTTAAATGGCCCCTCTGTTGCCTCCCCATAGTCTAACATGCTCAAGGGAGGAAAGAGTGACATTAACACAGAGGGGATCCCTGCAGTTTGGGGGCTTCTCTGGGGTACCAGTCATTTCCATTATGAGCATCCTGATTTGATGGAGAAGCCTCATTCAGATGAGCTTTCAGATCACAGTCATCCATCTCAGCTATAGATTTATGTATCCTTGGCATGTAGAACTGAGTTACACTTTGAGGTATAACAGAAGCAGACTGAAACAGGAAAAAAATACCTGAGATCTGTCTGAAAGTGGTAAGAAGGAGTGTAATTATTGCGCTTTCGAATTAAATGCTGGTTGCCTCTAATCCTGCTCCCAATTAAAAAGAACTAGAAAAACAAAAATTAAAACATTCTCTCCACTTTGATGTCTGCTTCTGTATCTAGTCCCTTTAATTAGGAGGTATTAACATGACTTTCAATATTTCTCCAGTGTCATTTCGGGTTCTTTGTCACATGGCGAACCCAGTCATGGATTGGCTGATAGAGTCATTAACTGCAGAGAAGTCCTGGAAGCTTTCAATCTGCTGGTGCTACAGGTTAGCTCCTTCCCGTACACACTACAGACTCAACAGTCTCGAATCAGCTCCAGCAATGAAGTTCACTGGATACAGCTGGACAGCATGGTGAGTCTCTCTTCTGCTCTCTGAGGCACAGCCATGTTCTCAGTTTCCCAGGGAGCAGAATCTTGTAATAAAATATTGTCATGATTCTGTAAAATAACACAAGACTTCAAAAATCTAACATTTATGTCCTGAAAGTTCCGTATAATTACAATTGTTATAAGTCTAAAGACTAGTGATTAGTGTCCTATATCAATCTGATTATGTTCTTTTTTTAGGTTATCATGCAGATACAGAATTATCCATCCTATATAGTTCCGCCCCCAAAATGTGATACTGTCTTATACAGCCACCAATAATTTCAGGGGCACCTTGGTGGCTCAGTCAGTAGAGCATCTGCCTTTGGCTCAGGTTGTGATCCCAGGGTCCTGGGATTGAGCTCCCTCCCTGCTCATGCTCTCTCTCTCTTTCTCTCTCTCTCTCACTATTTCTGTCTCTCTCTCTCTCTCTCTCTCTCAAATAAATAAATAAAATCTGTAAAAAAATAAAATAAAATAAATTATGAATTTCAATCTGAAATTTGGGAATTTTGTGGTCCTTTTGAATATCTCTTCTGTCATGTTTCAGTCTTACTGATCTGTGACTGTAAATTACGCTTAAGTTCTCCCAGCAACTGGATTTTTAAAAAAGATTTTGTTTATTTATTTGACAGAAAAAGAGAGAGAGATCACAAGTAGACAGGCAGGCAGAGAGGGGGTGGGAAGCAGGCTCCCTGCTGAGCAGACCCTGGATCATGACCTGAGGCAAAGGCAGAGGCTTAACCCATTGAGCCATCCAGGTGCCCCTGGATTTTTTTCTTATAATCAGTTCTTAGTCTTATGGTTGAAACAGGATTATGATAGTTATTTTAAATTACTCAGTAGTCACACTTAATGTTTTTAGAGCAGCCATCTCAAAGTTGTGCAAATTCAAGACTGTATGTTTTTTTGGCTCCAATCCCTAACACATGGAAGATATTTTCTGTGACCTATATAGTGCATGATAAATATACTATCAAAGAAAAGAAGTGTTTCATAAAAAACGATGAAGATTAGCCATTAAGCAATGGATTCTTTGTTTAAAAATATTGAACATTATGGGTATTTTTAAATAAACATGTTTAAGTAAAAGATTCCAGATGCAAGAATAACTTTAGGGGCACCTGGGTAGCTCAGTTGGTTAAGCATCAGGTCATGTTCTCAGGGCCCTGGGATGGAACTCCACATGGGGAATCCCTGCTCAGTGGGGAGCCTGCTTCTCCCTCTCCCTCTGCCTGCTGCTCCTCCTGCTGTTCTCTCTCACACACAAATAAATAAATAAAATCTTTAAAAAAAAAAAAAAAAAGAATAACGTTTACTCATTTATCAACCCGGTGCATTTCATTCTGTTATGAAGTGGGTAAGTTTTCCCTGACTTCTAGCTCTTATTTTTTTTTAATTTTTTTATTTTTTATAAACATATAAAGTATTTTTATCCCCAGGGGTACATGTCTGTGAATCACCAGGTTTACACACTTCACAGCACTCACCATAGCACATACTCTCCCCAATGTCCATTACCCCATCCCCCTCTCCCGATCCCCCTACCCCCAGCAATCTTCAGTTTGTTTTGTGAGATTAAGAGTCACTTATGGTTTGTCTCCCTCCCGATCCCATCTTGTTTCTTTTCTTTCTCGCTCTTATTTTTGAGTATTAGTTTGTCCTTTGTAGTCAAGCAAGCTCAGGTGACTGAGTCATGGCGGCATCGACCATGCCTCCCTTGTGAGAATTCAAGTGTGTTCACTATCACATAGAAATTGCTTTGAGCTCTCACTTTGTTAGTATCTTCTCCATGCCATCGTCATGGAGTTGGATGCCAAATTACAGGTGAGAGTAAGAGGCTAGCTCAGTTCTTTTGCCTCTCAAGTGTCGGGTGCACCTGTAGACTACCCAGGTAGTTGCCCTGACATGGAATGGGATTGCCAATGAAACTTGTAAAGGGAAAAATTGTTTTTTAAACCAACAGTTTTCCTATTAAATGTTAAGTTTTATATGTTGTTGGGGAGGGGAAAAGAGAACTAGCCTAATTAATCTTGTTGGTGTCATCTTTTCCGGAAGGGATCACACCAATGATAGGAAAAACTCATAGCTTCAGCGCTTTCCCTTCTCCTGACATAAAATAATAGGGAAATAGGCTAAAAATAACTTTCCTTAAGAGTCATTCCTCTGTGCCTGGATGGCTCAGTCAGTTGAGCATCCAACTCTTGATTCTCAGGTCATGATATCAGGGCGTGAGAGGGAGCCCCATATCAGGCTCCACACTCAGCATGGAGTCTGCTTGAGATTCTCCTTCCTTCTCCCTCTGCCCCTTCCCCCACTCCTCCTCACTCTGTCTCCCTCTCTCGCTTTCTAAAATAAATAAATAAAATTTTTAAAAAAGAAGTCATTGCTATGATTATGGTTGCTTGTTAAGGCACAATAATGGTACTATAGTTATACTTTTTAAAGGGTTCTTATTTGAGAGGCATCTAGTAAAGTATTTATGAATCAAAGATTTGATACCTGGGACTTAATTAAAATAATTGAGGGGTAGAGAGTTATTATACTCTAATGTTTTTAAAAAATCATCACTATGAAATTGAGATCAGCATAGAAAAAAGATAGAAACTTTGAATCTAATTTATAATAACATCCTTGCACATTAGGGAAGAAACTCCTAACCATTAGCCTCCTTTTGTTATCTTGAGGTCAATGTCCTCAAAAAGGAAAAATTGAGAAAAGCAGAGTAATTCAATTCAAAAAATACTGAGCACTTGTGGGCTTCTGTTAGACCTTTCCAAGAACACACAGAGAACTAACTGCTTAAGGGAGAAAACAAAGTACATATTAAGGTCACTTAATAGAATAAGATAGAATAGAATAGAATAGAATAGAATAGAATAGAATAGAATAAGATATACATAGAGAAAATAGTTTGGTGGTTACCAGAGGCAGGAGTGGGATGGGTGAAAGGGTGAATGGGCTCAAAAGGTACAACTTCCAGTTATAAAATAAGTAAGTCCTGGAGATACAGTTAATATTGTATGGCATATTTGAAAGTGACTACAAGAGTAGATCTTACAAGTTCACATCACCAGAAAAAAAATTATAATATAGGGCCTGAGAGACTTACTCTGACGATCATTTTACAATATATATGAAGGCATACCTCATTTTATTATGTTTTGCTTTATTGCACTTCGCAGATATTTCATTTTTTACAGATTGAAGATTTGTGGCAACCCTGCATCAAGCAAGTCTGTTGGCACCATTTTTCCACAGCATTTGCTCATTTCACGTCTCTGTGTTACATTTTGGTAATTCTCACAATATTTCAAACTTTTTCATTATTATATTTATTATAGTGATCAATGATCATTGATCTTTGATGTTACTATTGTAAACACGTTAGTAGATTTAGCATTGTGGTATAATGCCATATCCATGTAAGAATGTGAACTAAATAGTACAGCTCATTGACAATGCACTTGGTCACCCAAGAGCTCTGATGGAGATGCACAATGAGCTGAATGTGGTTTCCATGCCTGCTAATACAGAATCCATTCTGCAGTCCATGGATCAAGGAGTAACTTCAATTTTCAAGTCCTATGATTTAAGAAAATACATTTTGTAAAGCTATAGTAGCAATAGATAGTGGTTCTTCTGATGGATCTGGATAAAGTTAGTTGAAAACCTTCTGGAAAGAATTCACCATTCTAGGTGATTGAGACATTCATGATTCATAGGAAGAGGTCAAAATATCAATATTAGCAGGAGTTTGGAAGAAGTTGATTCCAAAGTCATGGATGACTTTGAAGGATTCAAGACCTCAGTGGAGGAAGTCCCTGCAGATGTGTTGGGAATAGCAAGAGAACTAGAATTAGAAGTGGAGCATGAGGATGTGACTGAATTGTTGCAAGCCCATGATAAAGCTTGAATGGATGAGGAGTTGCTTCTTGTGGATGAGCACAGAAAGTAGTTTCTTGAGATGGAATCTACTCCTGGTGAAGAGGCTGTGGAGATTGTTGAAATGATAACAAAGGATTGAGAGTATTTCATGAACTCAGTTGGGAAAACAGTGGCAGAGTTTGAAAGGATTAACTATAATTTTGAAAGAAGTTCTGTGGGTAAAATGCTATCAAACAGTATCACATGCCACAGAGAAATCATTCATGAAGAGAAGAGTCCGTTGATGTGGGAAGCTTCACTTTTGTCTTATTTTAAGAAATATCCACAGCCACCCCGCCTTCAACAACCACCCTGATCAGTCAGCCGCCATCAACATCAAGACAAGACCCTCGACCCGCAAAAAGATTATGATTTGCTAAAAGTTAAGATGATGGTTAGCATTTTTAAGCAATAAGGTATCTTTTAATTTAAGATATGCACATTGATTTTTTAACATAATGCTACTGTACACCTAATAGACTACAATATAGTATAAACATAACTTTTGTATGTACTGGGAAACCAAACAATTCATTTGACTCATTTTATTGACCACCAGCTTTATTGTGGTGGTCTGGAACCAAACCCTCAAATCTCCAAGGTAGCCCTATACATAAATAGAATCCTTATGCTATACACCTGAAAACTAATGCAATGTTACATGTCAATTGCATCTCAATTAAAAGAAATGAAGTTGTACACCTTGAATATGTAGTTTTTATTTGTAAAAACAAAACGAGTAGAATAAGAAAATTTTAAAAAATCAAAATGCTCTGGGGGTTGAAAGGAGGGAGAAGTCCCACCCATCTGAGAGCACTAGGAAAGGCAACATGGAGAGAGCACAGCGGATGGGCATTGCAAGAGCAGAAGGACTGAGCTTGGGCACTCCTGGCAGTGGACCACAGAAGAGGAAACAGATTTTTCAGAGAGCACTAAGGGGATGAAAAGAAACCTGGAAATATATAGATAGAGGCTTAAAGTGCCAGACTGGCAAAGTTTACACTTATTACATAGGCATTAACAATTTTTTCAAAAGGGCGTAATTATTAAAAACACAGTTGAGCCTTGAACAACACAGGGATCAGAAGCACCCACCCCTGCACAGTTGAAAATTCGCATATAACGTTGTCACCCCCAAAACTTATCTAATAGCCTACTGTTGGCTGGAAGCCTTGCCAAGAACATAAAAAGTTGATTACCATCAATTTTGTATATTATATAATTATATACCATGTTCTTACAATAAAGTAAGCTAGAGAAAAGAAAGGGTTAGGGAAATCATAAGAAAAAAAATACACTTAAAGTACTGGACTGTAAAAAATCTACACAGAGGCAGAGTGACTGATGGTTCTGCAGATCTGTCTCTTGCTTCAACAGTGTTTGGATGGAACAAACCCAGGGATACCTCTTCTCCGAGCTTCCAACCACCCTCCAACCTCTTTTCCAGTTGTAACCTCAGAACCATCTTCTCAGCCATCCTCTGGTTCCAGGACTAGACATCACCAGTTTTTGAGCTTAGGTCCTGATTGCCAACCAACCACAAGCGCCTGGATTTGTCCAAATGACTCAATCAAGGTGGAGGCTGCCCTTACCTGCCTGGTCAGCATGCATACACAGAGCTCCAATGCCTGTCTCTCCCTGGGCTTCTGTCCCAACCTCAGCCAAGTGGCTCTAGAGGGCTGAAGTTCTATTCAAGATACAAGATCAGCCCAGCAGCCATTCACTCTTCAGGACGTGCGAAAGCCCTCTCAAGATGAGTATAAACCCATGGTCCTAGAGAAGAATCTGAACCAGGGCCTTCTGGATCTGCCTGCTCTGGGTTCTGCCCACCCAAACTCCCATCTCTGTGGCTTCCTGGAGAACCACTTCCTAGATGAGGAGGATGAGGTGAAACTCATCAAGAAGTTGGCCCCTTGAGGGGCCCATGTGCATCCCCCTGGGTGTCCGGGCTTCTGCCTGAGCCTCTTCTTGCAGCCACTAGGCAACTTTTTAACCACCCTGGAGCCCTCTCCTAAGCCCTGCACCAAATGAAAACAATAAAGCTTTTTACAGAAAAAAAGCAAGAAATAAAAGCAAAAAAACAAAACAAAACAAAACAAGCCCCAAACGCCCCTTATGTAAGTTGGACCCATGCAGTTCAAACTTGATGTTGTTCAAGAGTCAATTATATTATCAAAATATACATATTTCATTTTCATACTAACATGGTAAATGTGCAACTTAATGAATTTTCACAAACTGAAAGCACCTGTAGAACCAGCACTGAAATGAAGAAAAAGAACATTACCACCAGCCTGGAAAACAGGTACTTCCCACAAAAGGCTGACACTCTTCTGGCCTCTTACCCCATAGGTTTAGTTTGCCCAGTTTTGAACTTGATATAAATGGAAGCATGCAGTATGCATTCTTTTGTATGTAGCTTTTGCTCAGCATGTGAGATTTTTCTCTATTTTTCACGAGTCATAACACACTCATATTGCTGTATATAGATTACACTGGGTGACCACCACAATTCACTTATCCGTCCCATTCATTTATTTCAAGTACTGATGTTATTTACATTCTAGTTATGTAAATTTTAGACCCAGGTATGTATTTTATTGGGTGTCTATGTGGGAATGGATGCATATGTTCAGCTCTACGAGATACTGAGTGGCTGCCTTTTAAAGCAGTTCATTCAGGGTAGAGGTTAAGTCAAAAGTGATTAAACATGGGGAGAGCAGTCATCTGGCTTTTCTGGTAATTCAGATTCAAATTAACAAATACATAAATCATGGTCCTAGCCAGAAAAAGTATGGGAGAAGCGGTGAATTTTCTAGGATTTCTTTATTGGGGAAGAGGGAACAGTTGGAGATCTCTTTGAGGTGATGCCTTTAGTTGGAACCAAGTTCAAGGGGAAGAGTCATCTGTAGAGGGCAAAGGAGGTGGATTTTGAGTGAGTTAAAGCTGAGGAGTGCACGGATGTAAATGCAAATTTGGAGTTTCTACTGGGGATTTTTGATGTAGATTTGGAATATTTCATCAAGAATTTCAGTGGTCACTGAAGCGGCTGGCATGGATAAAATCATTGCGGAAGGTAATGAAGAGAACTGCCAAGAGGGCTGTGGCCAAGGACTGACAGGTACAGGCCGCTGGATTTGGCCTCAGGCGTCTTTGGTGACCTTCCAGGGAGCTGAGCATTTGGTTGGTGAGAAGCAAGGACAGCAGGGAGAGGACAGGGAGAGCTGTGGGTGAGGGGGCACTGGGAGGGTAGGACTTTGGGAGGAGGGGCTTTGGGGTTTTTTTTTGTTTTTGTGGGAGAAGGGACATTTTCCCAAAAGATGTAAGGATTCAGTACAATTTGTGATTCTTGGGATACCCTATTTCTTTCAAGTAACATCATTCAGAGCTTTATAAAACACATTTTTTTATTCTTAAAAGATTTTATTCATTTATTTGACAGAGAGAGACACGGTGAGAGAGGGAATGCAAGCAGAAGAAGAGGAAGAAGCAGGCCCCCGCCCCGCCAAGCAGGGAGCCTGATGCGGGACTTGATCCCAGGACCGGGATCATGACCGGAGCCAAAGGCAGACACCCAATGACTGAGCTACCCAGGCGCCCCTGTAAAACGTTTGGTTTTTTTTGTGTGTTGTTGTGGTTTTTTTTTTAGTAAAATGTATTTTAAAGGGTGGTCCCACTGACATCTATTACAAGGTTTATAATACTTAGAAGACTACAGTTACAATTTAACGCAAACCTAACATTGGGGAAACTATTCACGTCTAATTTCTTATTTTTAGTATATCTCCTTCTTAATCTATAAAGTCTCTATCAATTAATAAAGAAAATACTGGCTCCAGTTGGTTACAGGCTATCTGTTTAATACCCCACCCCCATAACTTTGCTAAGAAAGGGAAATTAAATTGAGGACAAGTGGTTGCATCCTGCCCAGTGAATTAAAATGCTGCATCAGGGAAAAACAACAGGATTGGAGTAGGATTTTATATTTTCCCAAAGAAGCAGGACCAAGCATAAGAAGGAAAGTGAAGACAGCAGGCACAAAAGAGAAGTCATTTCCATTGACTCTGTGCCAGCAGTCCAGATAAGGACAGACCTCTAATGAATGGCTTTTTTATTTTTTTCATCCTGAAATGACTTATTTGACACAATTATCCAGAAGGAAGGAAGCAAATAAAAAAAAGGCTTCCAGACCTTCAAAACAGATGCCACTCAGTGTATGCTCTAAAGCTTCACTGTTTACAAGGACATACTCTGGTCCTCTAGCGCATTTATTCTCAAATAAGATCCTGTTCCAACAACCAGGAATAACTGGTCCGGGGGGCCACAGAAAAAGTAAAAGTGGCTATTAAACAGTGCTTTATTTTCTGTCTTATGGACCTTATAAACCACACAGCTGCTTATCTGTTTTTCTGAGTTACTAAAAAAGCTCAGAAAAAAATGTACAAAAACTTCTTGTATGCATTTTTGAGAGCACAAGCTCCATGCTTGGCCCAATCTTACATCTCTTACCCTTGCTTCTTCTTCCTCTAATTGCTTACTTTATTGAAGCTACTGTATTACCTTTATGGAATGAATTGGAGAGTGTTTAAAGAAAAATGTCAATACATAATTACAAATAAAAGTAAGACTAAAACACATAGGACACGTGACAGGTAGGAGGCATGACTGGGAAAAATTAATGTAGAAAAGAGGAAAGAAAGCTTGAAAAAAAAACCAGATACATGAACTCAAAAAGCTTACTTAATATTCTGGGGCTATTTATGTTTAAGGACAGCTTGTCACACAACTCAGGATCCTCTGAGGGAAACTTTGTGTCATATCCCAAAATAGTTACTCATTTCGTAGTGATGTCTGAGTCATCAAGAAGGAGAATAAATACAGTGAATTCTGCTTAGGAAGGCAGAAAGGTATAGATTCTATTTTTAAATAATTTTTTTTGTAAAAAAAATAAGATTTTCTGAATTACCATCATTAGATAATGTCAGAAAAGTTTTTTATAATAGAGTTTTTTAGTTTGTTGACCTCCAGAGAGTTCTGTAGAGAAGTATCAGTATAGAGAGCTGCTTTATGAGGGAAAAGTCTGACCAGTGACTGTACCAGCCTAAAAACGTTATTCCTCAGAAGATGCCTGAACAAAGCAAAGAGAGAACAAACCATCTGTGTAGTTACCATCTGCCTTAAGAAAGCATGTCAACATGGGTGCGTTGGTGGCTCAGTCAGTTAAGCGTCTGACTCTTGATTTCAACTCAGGTCATGATCCCAGTGTTGTGAGATCAAGCCCCAGGTCTGGCTCCATTCTGGGTTTGGAGTCTGCTTAAGATTCTCTCTCCCTCTGCCCCTCCTGCCCTCCCTCTCTAAAAAAAACAAAACAGAACAAACAAAAAAAAATCTCAACATTAACCACATATTAATTCATTTGAAGGGAAAAGAAATTTTGGTTTCTGCCCCAGACATAACTGTAGAGTTAATATCGGGCTATATAATGAAACAAAAATTCTTTCAGCCTTATTGAGGTATAATTGACATAAAATTAAAGATATTTCAATAGTTATTTTTTGTGTATTTTTAATTGAAGTATAATTAACATATGGTGTTATGTTAGTTTCAGATGTATAATGTAATGATTCAACAATTCTATTCATTACTCACTGTTTACCATGATAAGTGTAGTCACCATCTGTTACAACAACATCATTACAAGATTATTGAATATATTCCCTATATTGTGCTTTTTCATCCCTGTGACTTATTTATTTTGTAACTGGAAGTTTGCCTCTTAATCCCTTTTATCTACTTCACCCATCCTTCCATCCCCCTCCCCTCTGGCAACCACCAGTTTGCTTGCTTACTTGATATGCTTATTTTTGCTCTCTGTATTTAACAGTCTGCTTTTTGCTTCTCTTTGTTTCTTTGTTCATTTATTTTGGTTTTTTTAGATCCTACGTGTAAGTGAAATCATAGGGCATTTGTCTTTCTCTGTGTGACTTAATTTAGCCTTATACCTTCTAGTTCCATCTCTGTGGTTGCAAATGGCAAAAACTCATTATTTTCTTGTGTTTTTTTTTTAAGTTTTTATTTTCATTCCAGTTGGTTAACATACAGTGTTATATTAGTTTCGGGTATACAATATAGTGATTTAACACTTTCATAAATCACCCTGTCCTCATCACCACTAGTGCATTCCTTAATCCCTATCACCTATTCCCCCCACCCCTCCACCCACCTCTTCTCCAGTAACCATCAGTTTGTTCTCTGTAAAGAGTCTGTTTCTTGATTGGCCTGTCCCTCTCTCTTATTTTGCTTCCAAGATCTCATTCTATTTTTGTCGTTATAAAATTGTAAGATATTTAAAGTGTACATTGTGATGATTTGAAAGGACTCCTCCCTTCTAGTTAATTGACACATCCATCACCTCGTTTATTTATATATATATAAATATGTGTATTATATATGTATTTTTTGGTGAGGACATTTCATTTTGACTCTCTTAGCAAATGTCGATTATAGTGTTCACAACTATAGTCAACATATTATACATTAGATCTTCAGACCTTATTCATCTTATAGTAGACAGTTTGTGCCCTTTACCAACCTCTTCCTATTCCCTCCCCCCACACTTTCCCCACTCCCACTCCCCCCTACCCCCAACCCCCGCTCCTGGCACCTACTCTTCTACTCTCTGCTTCTGTGAGTTTGACGATTTCTTTTAAGATTCCTCATGAGTGAAACCATGTATTATTTGTCTTTCTCTCTCTTATTTCACTTAGCATAATATCCTCAAGTTCTACCTATGTTGCCACAAACGGTAGGATTTATAATGCTCAACGAACATGGGAGTGCATTTATCTCTTCTATATCCATTTTCATTTCCTTTGAATAAATACCCAGAAGTGGGATTCCTGGATCAATTTTTAATTTTTTTGAGGGACCTCCATATTGTTTCCCACCATAGCTGTACCAATTCACACTGCCACCAACGAAGCATGAGGGTTCACTTTTCTCCACATCCTTGCCAACATTAGTTATCATTCTTCCTTTTAATGGCAGCCATGCCAACAAGTGTGAGGTGGGCACCTGGCTGGCTCAGTCATTGGACCATGTGACTCCTGATCTTGGGGTCATGAGTTCAAGTTCACATAGTGCTTAGAGGTTACTTAAAAAAAAAAATTAATGGGTGTTCAGGTGACATCCCATTAGGTGACATAGTCACCACCTTGTACATTAGATCCTTACTCTGATTTGCATTTCCCTGATGATTAGTGGTGTTGAGTACATGTTCATATACCTGTTAGACATTTGTATGTCTTCTTTAGAAAAATGTCTATTCAGTTCCTCAGCCCATTTTTTATTGAGTTTTTTGCTGCTGAGTTATGTGAGTTTTTTAGAAACATATTTTGGATATTAATCCCTTATCAGATGCATGATTTGCAAATATTTCTCCTATACTATATGTTGTCTTTCCATTTTATTGAGGCTTCTTTTGCTATGTAGAAGCTTTTTAGTTTGATGTAGTCCCACTTGTTTCTTCACAATTTTTTAACCTTCCAGCAAATAACATATTGCAGGGATTTCCAGCCGCCGCCCCCCACCCCCCGAAAACAAGACACATTGTATCCTCTCCTCATTGGGTTTGGCTCTATTTTGAATCAGGAGGACATGAGCTGCCAGGAGAAGCTGTATTTTGGCCTGAATGAATACAGTAAGTCTCTACAGTGGGGAATCACAAGCCCCCTTCTGAGATGTGATGAGACTTTTGAAAAAATGGTGAACACGCTCTTGGAAAGGTAAGTAAGGACCTTCGGCTTTTACTTCAGCTGTACTTGTGTGTCTAAAATAGCCAAAAGTCTCTTGTGTCACTGTCACAGGGAGTTTCGTGGAGCCCCCACTGTGCAGATGACATGCAAAGGCAGAGTGAAAATAGCCTCTCCTAAGATGACCTTTTACTGGTGTAGGTTTTCTGTGATCACCCGAGACAAACAAAGGAAACTAGCGACCCAGGGTGGGACTTAGAACCACTTGCCATGCTCTGAATCATCTCCCAAGCATGCTTTACTGCTATCACCAGGGATTAGATGGACAGAGGGATTTACTGATTAAAGACCATTTCTCTGAGCTGTGGCCTCCTCCACCGCATGCCTTACACTTCTTCATTTTTCTCTTTTCCCCTCTATCCACCACAGTCAAGTACACTTAGATGACTCAGTAAAAACTGAACTTTACTATGAGAGATTTGGAGTGCAGACTGGAGAAAAGTAGGAGCAATTAAATCTTTGAAGTGAGTTCAGCTCCTAATGAGCCTCCTGCAGTCCCTGACCTTGGGAGTTAAAGATCATGACTTTTCTTTCTTTTTCCCCCCAAGTCCTGGTCAAACTACAGAAGAGTAAGGGGTTTTCCTATTTTTTCTCTCTGATCTTGAATCATAGACTTGAAGTGTCACAGAGACATTAGAATTTACATAACCTGGTAGATGGTCCCCCTGGCCCCCGCTGCGGTAGTGTCTGACCTTCAATGATGGGGGCAGGTGGACTCTTTTTGATGAGGCACATTCTAATTTTTAGTAGCTCTTGTTCTTCAAATTGATCACAAGCCACCTTTTTACTACCTTGTTCTATAACTTTGCTAAGAAGAAAGAAAGAGAAATAAAAAATGAGGGCAGGTGGGGGGAGCCTTCCGGTAAGTTATTACATTGTACCAACGAAAGGAGCAGCCTCGGAGTAGGGTTTTATATTTTTGCAGCTGCTGGATTTAAGAAGACTTAACTGACACTGTGACATTAATCCTTCCACAGCACATGTGATCTTACATTTCCAAAATCATACCATGAGTCTCCCTTTTAAGTGTTTCCCACCCAGCTGCTGCAGCCACCAGCTTGGAACGTACCCTCCCTTCCGGGAGCATCACTCAGAGTCAGTCCTGTCAACTTCTCTTACAACTTTGGTAATAATTACAAAATAACAATTACATTTCAGTGCAAAGGGACCAGGTTGTGAAGACTGTTCACTTCTAAATTCAGACTTCTTTCAGATTGTGAGATCTAAATGCCTATAGATCAAAGTTACCGTGGGTTCTAACTTCAGCTTACCTATCTGGTCCATCCAAAAACACGAAGCCTTAAACATGGATCTTGTGTGTTCACTTCTTCCAGCCCAGTCACTGAAGCTAATAATAGCTGTGATTTATTAGTGTTTGAAGAACTGGCCCAGGGTTGAGTGAACTGGAGGATTTCTTCACTTTTCCCCAAACTGCTAAATCCTTGCAATGTAAGGAGACATTATCAGAGACTTGAGTGAGTCTAGACTCAGCTCTGCACCTGACTGGTGGCATGATCTTGGGCCAGTAGCCAGGTTTCTCTCAGCTGCTTAATTCTCCTTCTGGTAGGAAGGGGAGGGCATCCACAGTCCTTTCCAGCTCTGAAGTATTTCAAAACCACGCTATTCATGTGATGACCCTAACTGGTATTTGACCCAGGGCTTTTCTATGCAAGGCTGGCAGACAACTTGTTCTACTTTAAATAGAATTTTAAAGTGGAACAAAGGCAAAACACCCCATGGCCTACCCAGCTGCTAGGCGGCTACCTGTGTTACCAGCTGGCAACCAGAAAGAAAGTTCACAGGCTCATCCTCATTTTGCCAACACCTCTTTTCTTCACCAGCACCTCCTTGTGCCTGCAAAGGGGTCCTCTTTGCCCATTTGTACTCACTTTGCCAGCAGGTCTGGCTTTCTGAGGAATAACTCATAAATAATTCATAAATAAATTTTCTGCCTGCTCTGTAGCTGTAAAAAGTGCCAATTTGAACAAAGTGATCCTCTTACTTGGCAGTCCAGGCGGGATGGGGTTGGAGTACCGATGGGTGTTGGGATGAGGCAAGGACACCCCTCTTCGCCAGGTTCCCTTAACTAAGCAGGGCTCTGGTGGTAGGAGGCTTCGCCACTAGAGGGTGCTATTTCTCCAGTCAGCTCCCAAGTTTTCTTCTGCCCCAAAGCACATTGTATGGGAAGATACAGTTACTGCCATCTGTGGGGCTACCCTCAAATTAGTAATTACTGGTAATAATAATGATTCTTTTTATGTCTGATACTTGGCAAACATGATCCTAATGTCTCATTATTCTTTACTGTAGTCGTAAGTATCAGAGGAATAAGCTGACAACACCACCATCCTAACTCAGTGCCACCAACAAGAGGTTAGGGCCTGGGGATGATCCATTATGACTCTGTCAACAAATAACCTGACCAGATCAGTGCTTCTCAAAAGTTAATGTGCATACAAATCACCTGGGGATCTTGTCAGGATGTGAGTTCTGATTCAGATGTCTGGGGTGGGAGAATTTGGTATTTCTAACAAGCTCCCAGGTGGTACTACTCATGCACCACAGACCACACTCAGAGAAGCTAGGATCGCTAGACCATCCCCAACCCTCTTTAACTTGCTGTACCTATCCCAACAGTTTCTGACTCACAGGCATTTGAAGCTCCACTTTTCCTTCTAGCGATGTGGGCTCCAAAGTCCTACTACGGCTCCAGCCCACCACTGAGCAGTAACCCCTTCCCACCGTGCCAGGTCTGCATTCCTCCCACAAAGACCTTGCTGTCCCAGCTGGTCCTGCTGCCCAAGTGCTAGCTCCCTGTGTTCTGTTGAAGGTACCCCAGGCTGCACAGCATGGTTGTCCGCTGCTACCTTCTCATCCAGCAGTACTCAGAGGCTCTGATGGCTCTCACCACCATGGCGTCGCTCCGAGACCACAGCACCCCGGAAACACTCAGCATTATGGATGACCTCATCAGCTCCCCGGGAAAAACCAGAAGTGGGAGGGGACACATGCTCATCATCAGGGTGCCCTCTGTGCAGCTGGCGATGTTAGCCAAGGAGCGGCTGCAGGAGGTGCGCGACAAGCTGGGGCTGCAGTACCGCTTCGAGATCATCCTCGGGAACCCTGCCTCTGAACTCAGTGTCGCAACGCACTTTGTGGCACGATTAAAGGTTAGCAATGGTCGGACATCTCTCCTTTGAAATACCATTTGTTTCTGTTTTCTAGGAACCCCATGTAGGTGGCTCAGAGGCCTGAGTTTAGTAGAGTTTTGCCCATGTGTTGATTTGATCTTCGTGACAGGGTTAAGGCTAAACCAAGGGACGTGTACAGTTCCCTCCCTGGAGCCGGTTTATTAAGATTCTATCAAACCCCCTTTTTAGCATGTGCCTGCAGTTGGTCTTCCATGCTCTCCAACTGCAGGTTCAAAAATGAGATGACCCAATTTGACCCCATGTTTATTGACATTGGTCAAGATGCATCTAGCCCACGGCCATCTGTTTTCTCAGAAAGAAAGGTAAGTTGTTTTCCCAGACCCCTGTGGGTTCACCTTTAAGTGACTTCAGTTCACTAATTCTTTTCTGTCTACCTAGCCTGTGCACTCAGGTCTAGAGTCGGTAGGTAAAGGATTCTGTTCTATCTTTAGTACTCATATAGAGCTATTTCCCACCCTCTTACCTGTGGACTCTCAACCCCTTGTTGCTTCATTGAACTCACTTTGACGGCCAGCCCTGAGGCTTGCTGGTCTGACTTCTCCAAGCCTGCTGCAGGAGGATTAGAGCCTGAGTGCAGACCAACCCCTTCCCATGGCCTGTGGAACTTCTTCTCCTAAACCCCTCCTGGTAGACATGGAGGGAGTCGGCAGAATTCCTAAATCAACTCACCTAACTCCCTACTTTATGCCCTGCTCAGGTTTTTCTGGGTACTTTTATAATCCAATCTGTCCTAGCCATTAGGAACCTTTTAATAAGATAACCGCATATATGTGGGTATGAAACCAAGCTAAGTAGTATATGTCTGAGCTAGACCAACATGGTATCTGTACCCTGCACACTAAATACTGAGCTAAACTGAGTTAAGAAAAAATGTAGTTTGGGATGCCTGGGTGCCTCAGTTAGTTAAGCATCTGCCTTCAGCTCACGTCATGATCCCAGGGTCCTGGGATCTAGTCCCATGTTGGGCTCCTTGCTCAGTGGGGAGCCTGCTTCTCCCTCTGCCTGCTGCTACCCCTACTTGTCCTCTCTCTCTCTCTCTCTCTCTCTCTTTCTCTCACACAAATAAAATCTTTTTTAAAAAGAGAAAGAAAAGAAAAATCTAGTTTGGCACAAATTCTATGAAAAGAAAACACATAGCCTTGGGCAATTTTCATTTTCACCCTGGGCTGCAGTTTCCTACCTGCAAAATGAGAGAGTTGGACTGTATGATCTCAGAGAGCTCTAATTTGAGGATATTATTCATGTTCATAAAGCATTTTGCAAACATAAACCTTTTTATTGTATTCTATTATCTTAACCTAAATTGAATAATCCAAAACGCAAACAAAATATATTAGCTTGAGGAGTAGCTGGAACAAATAAATCTGTCTGAAAATAAAACCCCTATATTTAGTGGAAGTTGAAACATTTATATTTCACATGTAGATATAATGTTCACAATTTTTTTAAAAGATTTTATTTATTTGACAGAGAGAGATCACAAGTAGGCAGAGAGGCAGGCAGAGAGAGAGAGAAGGAAGCAGACTCCCTGCTGAGCAGAGAGCCCGACGCGGGACTCGATCCCAGGACCCTGAGATCATGACCTGAGCCGAAGGCAGCAGCCCAAACCACTGAGCCACCCAGGCGCCCCAATGTTCACAATTTTTAATGATAGTTACAGACTGCATAACTGCGAGATTTCTAAGATGAATAACACATGAGAGTCCTAAAACTCTTCTTACAGTATAATTCATTGAGACGTATGTCTTGAGACAATTTGAATGATACTAATGGAAAGGCAAATAATCTGCAGGGAGTTGGCTGAAGAGGATGTGAGGCTGCAGAATCTTCTTTGGGTCTCCATGACTATGATCAAGTATAGCCACCCATAGTTGAGCTCATTTCTTGAGAGCCTTCAAAAGTACCAATCACTGAATCAGCATAAATCAGCAGGTCCTAAATAATCCACCCTTCTGGGTCATAGGCTGAAAACCACAAAGACCTGAGGTTCTTTTTTGTTGTTATTTAACTTCCATAAGTAATCTCTACACCCTGTGTGGGGCTTGAACCCACAGCCCTGAGATCAGGAGTCCTAACTGGCTGCTAGCACATCAGAATCAGCTTCAGGGCCTTTAGACAGCAGTGGTTCTGTGAGCACTCTTCTGAGAGCATGCCGTACATGAAGGTGGGGTTCAGTCATTCTCAGATTCTCAATTTGTATGAGTAGCTGCCAGGCACCCGAAGCACAAAAGAGATTTTCCATACTGTCAAAACCAGTGGGTCACATCAATCCATCCTTTCTCCTTGGTGTGGAAGTAAAAAATATGAAATCCCATGGAAATGTTCATATCCTAAGTAAGACTGACACTTGCCAGGTGGTTTCTGCTTCACAGGTTTATTTCTTTTTCTTTTTTTTTTTTTTTAAAGATTAACTTATTTATTTGAAATAGAAAGAGAGACCACGAGCCAGGGAAGGGGCAGAAGGGGAGGGAGAGACAGAGAATCCTCAAGCAGACTCCTCCCTGAGCGCAGAATGCAACCCAGAGCTTGATCCCACAGCCCTTAGATCTCAACCTGAGCTGAAATCAAGAGTCAAACGCTCAACCAACTGAGCCATCCAGGCGCCCCTTCCCATGTTTATTTCTAAGTTTCCAGCCTCCCTCACCATTGTCAGAATGGCATGGGTGGGTAGGTGATCCTTTCATCTGTAGTCTTGGGTGACATCCTCTGCCTCTTCTTCCATTGGATGGCCTTATTTTTGTGGTTCCCTCTAATTATCACATATAAGTGATGACAAGCATTCTGGAAGGACACAAGACTTAAATCTAAATAAATCAGTTCCTCCAGAGGGTCTGTGAGGTTTTGATCAAATTTCCTTGGCCTTGAGCCCCATATTTTTTTGAACTCAATGCCTACCCAGTCTTTTGTGTTATTTTAAATGCTCTGCAGTGAAATCATCCTGAGGGCATGGTCAGCCCATCAAAGAACTGCAGCCATCACTCATCAGAAGTAGCAGAGGGACGGAAAGCGTGTTGTAGTGGTTTGGCTAGCTCTGATTGGTCAAGAGTAAAAGCAAGATTTCCTTAATAACCTTTGAAAAATAAATCTTTTCATAGAGTAAAACGTAATATCCCCTATCCCATCATTATAATGACCTCATTATTTGTGGAACCACCACCAGTGGATGGTTTCTAGGAGATAAAATCCATCCAAGGAGAACCTCAGTGTCAGGGACATCATGAGTCCAATGCAAAGATTATATAAGTAAAATGATTCCTGTTCCCAAAATTGTTTACTCTAAATCAAAGTGTTGTTATATTCACTTTGACATGACAATGTATGGAAAATAGAATTTTTGTAGGTACCTTTATTCTAATATTTAAAAAATATATTTTTTAAAGATTTTATTTATTTATTTGACAGAGAGAGATAGTAAGTGAGAGAGAGAGAGAAAGCACAAGCAGGGAGAACAGCAGGCAGAGGGAGAAGCACGCTCCCCACTGAGCAAGGAGCCTGATGCAGGGCTCAATCCAAGGACACTGGGGTCATGACCTGAGCCGAAGGCAGCTGCTTAACCAACTGAGCCACCCAGGCGTCCCTAAAAAAATATTTTTGATAGATTTTTTTTTTAAGTAGGTTCCACACCCAGCATGGACCCCAATGCAGGGCTTGAACTCACACCTGAGATCAAGACTGAGCTGAAATCAAGAGTCAGACGTTTAACCCACTGAGCCACCCAGGTACCTGGATAGATTGATTTTCAAAGACAAAAAAAAAAAAAAGTCTCTCAAAATTGTAAACAGCTATATAGATCCACTGATTTCCCTTTGGTGATATGATAAAAACAAGTTTAAAAAAAAACAAGGTTAGGGAGCTTCCCACTTTATAAATTATATATATTTTATTTGAATAATTGTAAGTATATTTCTTTCTTTTTTTTGGTATATTTATTTCTCAAGGCTGTTTTATCTAGACACCAACAAATCATTAATCAAATCCTATTACATTTTTTCTTGCCTATTAGATTTTTTTATCCCATTTTGTGTTTAGCAAAAGAAGTACCTGTCTATTTTAAAATGAAGTGTAGGGGTGCTTAGGTGGCTTAGTGGGTTAAACCCACTGCCTTCGGCTCAGGTCATGATCCCAGAGTCCTGGGAGTGAGCCCGAGCCCTGCATGGTGGGGGTGGGGGGGTCTCTGCTCAGCGGGGAGCCTGCTTCCTCCTCTCTCTCTCTGCCTGCCTCTCTGCCTACTTGTGATCTCTGTCTGTCAAATAAATAAATAAAATCTTTTTAAAAAATGAAGTGTATGCATTACTTAACACCTCTTATTCTTTGTTCCCTAAAGCATTACCAGAAGTGTCCATTTATTTCCTATAATAACTCCTCTTGGAAAGCTGTTATGAGCATAGTTAAATGCTAGACACTTTGTAAAAGAAGTACACTTCTTGTAAAAGAAACCACCTCATCTACTTAAGACACAGCCTATTTTCTTTCTGCTCTAAAATATAAAAATCTGTAAGATCTTTTCACTTTTGAACATCTTTCAAGTTGGTGGGATTTTTTTTCTTCTCACTGGCCTTCCATTTATTAAAGATATACATAGTGTACATATGTGTTAATCTATATCAAAAGGTGATGCTTCATAGGTTATTTGTGAAACCATAAACTAATTGCCTTACTCTTCTAAGTAAGGGGCAGGGTTGTTGTTGTTTTAATTGATCCAGATTTGTTTATATTTTTAGCCTTCTTGAGAGAGACTTTTGAGAGCCCCAAGCCAATTACTTGTCACTTATTGTGAAAATCAATAGAGAGAAAGAGAGGAAATAACCATCAAGGGTAGCTAACTTCACAGTTTTCTTGGTGAAAATGTCTGTTTTCATGGAGTTTTGTTGAGATGCTTTTATTAGTCATTCATAACTGAAATTATCTTTTTCAATCAGTCTGTCTCAGTAGTCTGTCCTTTACATAAAGAAAGTATATTTGAGAGCGTTGAGTCAGATAGTTTATCCAAGGTCGTTCACATTGTATGTTTCTTTGGCCTGTGTGGCTACTGCGTGATGTACACCAAGATCTCCTGTATTATCCTACTGAGATAAAACTGAAGGCCACATTCTTCCAGAGTGCTTTATTATGCTTTTTAAGAGCAATTTAGTATGTGCATGCACACACACACACACACACACACACACTGGAAGCCATTTGGAAGCACAAAGGCATATAAAATCTGGACCTAGAAACCTTTTAAGAAGTGGAAACTTAAATAAGGGGTTTTAATTTTATCATTTGGGTCCCTTTCTACAGACCTGGAGAGGAAATGAATCAGAAGAGTGGACTCCTCGGACATACCAAGATTTAGAAGGTCTGCCTTGTATTGTGATATTAACTGGCAAAGATCCTCTTGGAGAAAGCTTTCCCAGGTACGACGCGAACGGTCAGTTCTCATTTTTCATTAGTTGCCCGGCTAAGCCGATGGCTAAAACTCGGCTGACACTTAGCCATTTTGCTCGGGCAAGGAGGAAGAGAATCACTTTCTTCAGAGGGAAAAGACACACACCCTTCCTTGCCTCTTTCTTTTGACTTTCCAGAGATTGCCCAGCATTTGGGGGAATGGAAGGTAGCCACAGTGAGAAGTGTTTCCGCATCAAAGCAGGGCCACCAGAGGGGCAGGGAGGAAAAAAAGTCTGCCCCAAACTGGGATCGTTTTATTTGGATGAAGTGTCTCTTCATCTGCTGTTCCCAAGTTCTGAAGGGCCCAGGGCCTGAGGACGGGAAGGCAGCGGCGGCGATAAAGACAGCACGAGCCGCATGCTGCCAGTGGGTTAGGCATTGCTGCAAACGCCTTCCCGGCGTCATCCACACACTCTCACAACAAGCCCGTGAGCCAGGCGCTGTTGTTCTGTTTTATCCTTGGAGAAAAGGAAGTGGCTAGTGCGAGGTCATAACAGCAAGGAGACAAAGTTTGACTCCAGGCCAGATGGACTCACCCAAGACACCCTGACTTATGTGCAGGTCTTTGAAGTACTGTGACCTGCGGCTCATCGACTCAAGCTACTTAACTCGCACAGCCCTGGAGCAGGAGGTGGGTCTGGCGTGCTGCTACGTCTCAAAAGAGGTCATCCGAGGCCCCGCTGTTGCCCTGGACCTTAGTGGGAAGGAGCAGGAGAGAGCCACCGCCAGCGAGAATGACGCTGATGAGCTGCTGATCGACCTGGAGAGGCCACAGAGTAACAGTAGTGCTGTCACTGGAACCTCGGGTCAGTGCTTCCTTTTCTCTCTGCAGGACGTGGGGGGAGGGGAGGGAGGGGGTGGGGAGGCAGGACTCACACCCCTCACTCATGTCAGAGGAGCCTTCCGTGACTCCAGCATCCTGTCCAGACCTCAGTTCCCCAGGAGAGGTACTTGGAAAACCTAACTCTTGAAATGCCACAAAATACTTCTCTGGGTAAACATTTAATGAAGAGCTCGGTAATAAGCTAAGTATAATAAATAAAGTTTACCAACCTCAGCCTGCACCATTTTCCCTAGTCTTTTCCACCTTAATCACCTCAGGGATATTATACATCTGATATTTGCACAGAAGCCTTCTTTTCCTTCTAGATCTGAAAGCTGTTAAGTTTGTTTTCATTGATTTAGTACCTGTCACAGTGTTTGTTTGAATGAATGACTGACTGACTGAATGAATGAATGAATGAATGAATGGCTTTTATAAGCAGTTAATGGCAAGTGTTGGTAGACCAAAGGCTACTCTGGGGTCACTGGCTGTGCTGACCCACCATGCAGCCTGCCAGCCCCTCTCTTGGAGGGTTACTGAAGGGCCTCTGGCTGTGCCCGGCATGAACTGTCTTCTGATAAATTATATTACAGCAAATGCAGCAATTCACATTTTTTTTCTCACTAGGAAAGTAGTAAAACTCAACATAGAAAACTTGGAGAATGTAACAAAGAATAGAGAAGAGGTTAAAAATCAAAACTCCAGGGGCGCCTGGGTGGGTCAGTGGGTTGGGCCTCTGCCTTCGGCTCAGGTCGTGATCCCAGGGTCCCAGGATCAAGCCCTGCATCGGGCTCTCTGCTCAGCGGGGAGCCTGCTTCCTCCTCTCTCTCTCTCTGCCTGCCTCTCCGCCTACTTGTGATCTCTCTCTGTCGAACAAATAAATAAAATCTTAAAAAAAAAAATCAAAACTCCAGGGGCGCCTGGGTGGCTCAGTGGGTTAAGCCTCTGCCTTCAGCTCAGGTCATGATCCCGGAATCCTGGGATGGAGCCCTGCATCGGGCTCTCTGCTCAGCGGGGAGCCTGATTCCCCCTCTCTATGCCTGCTTCTCTGCCTACTTGTGATCTCTCTGTCTGTCAAATAAATAAATAAAATCTTAAAAAAAAAATCAAAACTCTAGGGTGCCCAGCTGGCTCAGTCAATAGAGCGTGAGACTCTTGATCTTGGGGTTGTGAGTTTGAGCCCCACATTGGGGGTGAAGATTACTTTTAACAATAAATAAATAGGGGCACCTGGGTGGCTCAGTTGGCTACGTATCTGCCTTCGGCTCAGGTCATGATCCCGGAGTCCTGGGATTGAGCCCGCATTAGGCTCCCTGCTCAGTGGGGGTCTGCTTCTCCCTCTGCCCCCCACCCCAGCGTGTATGCAAGCTCTCCCTCAAATAAAATCTTTAAAATAAATGAATAAATAAATAAAATAAAAATGAAAACCCCACAACTAGAGATCACCGTGAACATTCTTCTTCCCCACACCCCCCCTTTTCCCTCATCCTAACACATACAAGCAAACACACATGCAATTTCAAGTGGAAAGCAGCCTTCGTGTGTGTGTTCATGCTGGCAGCTGCTGTCGGATGGCTGTGGGAATTGAAGAGGCGACAGTCATCTGTGGGACTGTCTGTGCTGATAGGGACCCTCAGCCTGGAAGAGCATGAAGACTGTTCCACTGAGTGTGCCGAGCTGCTTGCCTCAGCCAGGGGTCAGGACTGTACCTTTCTCAATACCCCCCCCCCAACTCCAGGCTCCCCAGAGGTTTGGGGGATAGTGAAGAGTAACAGAAGGGAAGGGGAACTATCACATCTGGGAGTTTCTGGATACCAGCATCAGTGAGAGAGAGGTGAGGGGGTGTTTACCTCCTTACTGGGGCTTTTTAATCAGACCCCACCCCCTTTCCCTGCACTTCACATAAGGTTATGTGAGCTGCCTCCACAGCTCACATAACCTTAGCCTTGCTCCCATTAACTGGCACAAAGGTCATAGCTTGCCTGCTGCTGTTTAGCTTCCCTCCCTCTGGAGACAACCTGACCTGCTTATGCTCCCACCACTGAGCACACATCCCTTGGCCAAGGGTCCTTGGGGAAGCTTACTGCCCAAAATGTGCAGGCTCCAAAGGTCAAGGCTGTGAGAAGGGAAAAGCAGGCTCTTGTATAAGATGGAAGGACACAAAAGTCAGATGAGCAAGTGGAGCAACTTGGTTGCAACAGTGTCTGGTTCCTGGCTGTCTCTGGGATCCCCTGAGGTTGGGATTTGACAGACATGCCTAGCAGCACTTGCCTGAGCTCAGAGAAGGCCGCCAGGCCTGAACGTATGAGCTTTTGGTTTTCCACAAATGCAAGAGTGCCTGACCCATCAGAGGGGAAGACATATTTGAAGTGAATTGGCCAAATGCACAGATGAAAGCAAGACCATTGAGTGTAGATCATGCCTTACATCCTCTCTCACACGGAGACTTTCCCCACGCTGGTTTGGGCATCCAGGGAAGTGGTGACAGCCTGGGGAACTTCTCCACAAGCAGAAGTGTGAGACCCTTAGACCCCAGCAGGTGGCAGATGCCCTGGGGCAGGACTGGAACTTGGTGCCTGTATTGGTCAGGATCTGGAATGAATCAGGAGGCATATCCAAATGAGGTCACCGTGGAGAGTTTAATAACATTATGCCATTTACAAAGATGGGAGTAGGATTTAGAAAAGGAGCTCTAGGTAATTATACCTGGGGGTATAATTACTTCCAGGGTGCCCTGAGCACCCTGGGCCCAAGGAAGCCAGCAGAGGAAGCAGCATCTGGGACTGGAGAGGCCACAGCCCTGGGGCAGAAAGTCAGTCTCGCGGGTCTGAACGCAGGGAGGAGCCAAGGAATAAATAGCCTCGCTGATGGGTATGGCGTCCTCTTCCAGGCTCCATCATGGAGAACGGGGTGAGCTCTTCCAGCACCGCCGACAAGTCCCAGAAGCTGTCGCTGACCCCCGGCTTCCAGAGCCCGGCCAACAGCATGGGGCTCGATGAAGGGGTCTCCACGGGTACAGCGGGAGCTGGGGAGACCCTGAAGCAGGAGTGCGACTC